>JADLZK010008746.1:0-27208 GCA_015847255.1 Hyparrhenia diplandra
GAACACTTGCAAGTTCGAAGGCCGAAAGATAGTTGTTACATAGACACGCACACGGTTGCTTGCCCCATTTATCGAAAAGGATAGTAACAAAAGGAAAAAATAGCTACACAATGGCAACAAAGAAGAGCGTAGGCATCTATTCCTTTCCCGAGTCTGCTTTTTGTTTGGGAAGCATCGCGCTGTCTAAGATGGATCTTCAAGAGACAACAGCTCACCACGAAGGTTCACCAAGGACTGTGATAGCCTGCAGAGAATCAATGGGCCATTTGGCTTCCCCGCCAACAGAAGCGATTTTCTGACATGGTTTTCAACGGCAATAAGCAGTGTAAGGGCAGCCGATCTTTCTTGAATCAAAAGAAGGTCAGGAAGACACGGAGTGCCACATCTTTTGCCTTGATGCTGTTTTTTGTTTCCTTGTCATAGGATTCCGTAGCCAGTGTTGAGACATGGTATGCACCCTTCCAAAGTTGTTCACATGGACCGCAATACACAGTTTGGCCAACAACCGAGGAAACCTAAAACAATAGCTTGGTCAAGGAATTCTGGTACAAGAAGCCAATGTTTGAACTCCATTGTGATGCAATGCTATAATGGAAGGGGGACACTCAAATTTAATACCGATATGTTTGTCATAAAAATATAGCAGCTGATGTCTCGCTGAAGCAATAGCAGGACATGGAAGCAAAGCTCATGGGTATAAATCCGTCACTGGGGTTGCAAGAGGGTGAAGGAAAAATGCATACCTGATCAAGCATAGGCTTAACAATGGCACCTGATGCCCCACTGATTGTCACTAATTTGTTCAAATATAGGTACCTGATGGAGACTTGTTATCAAACAAACAACAGTGGAATAAAAAGATAGCTACACTACATGCATTCAAATTTCAGAATCCAACAAAATGTGATTCAGTAGGACAACCACTGGACATGCAAAAGCTAAGAACTAAATATGATTCATCTTGCAAATCAGCAGATAGGAGAATAGACTTGAGATAGAGTGAATCGACATTTTAACATACTGTAATGAAGAAAAATAAACTACAAAGCAACATGTACATTTGACTTAGGATATATATGACTGGTGCCTGAAAATGATTTGGCCAACAGGCAACTCATGTAAAAATATTAGTTAACCTGGAGACTGCATAGGATAGGGATATGTAGTACTCCATTAAGTTGTTGATTCTGTATATAGTAATAAGTCAGCAGTATATACATAATTAATACTGGTGTGCTATCCATGTATGATTGGGTCCTTAGAAACAATTATAGAAAAGAAGACTTGCACAAATCCTTTTGGCCTTGTATCTGGTCAATGCATATGAGCATAACTGCATGAGCAAGAAAATGTATAGAATCAGCTCTTGTCCAAGGTAAGATCACAACATGTTGACATTTGCCAAGAAACAGGATGGATGCATAAATAAATATGGAAGTGCTTAACATTTGATCCTCTTTAGACTATAAATAAACAAAAGCTTCATGTCTCTGTACAGTTGATTCACAACAGGAAGGTAGGATCAATATGGAGGGTGGAGCTATTTTTTAAGGACTTTTTTTTTTGGGGGGGGGGTGGGGGGGGGTCAGGATGGGGGTGTAAGATAAATCAATATCTTTTTCAGTATGCATGACTATTATAGGCAAATAGATTGATTGCGGATTAGGAAGCATAAATGATTAAATTCAGCAAGACTTGTTCGGCTCTCGTGAGAGATCATCCATGCACCCAATCAGAGATTCCAGGTTTTTTTTCCCATAATAAAGGGAGCAGTTGACAATTTAAGTGTAGCAAACTCATACTGACACACAAAAAAATACTAATGTAACTGAAACAATAACACCGAAGAAACAAATTCCACATAAGAGTTGCTGCAAGCAAAAACTTAAACCTGAGTAACAGGTGATTCAGGTTATCTCCTACCTTTTTTTGTAATAAATCAATGACGGGGTTTGAGTAATAGGTTAAAATAATGGCATGGCATAGATACCCGTCAGTTTGTCTGCAACCCTTTTGTCTGCAACCCTTTTTGGGAAAAACAAACAATGACAATAATATCTCTGTTTCCAGAACAATTAAGCAACTATATTTTATTTTGTTTTATTATACAGAAAACATGAGAGGGTATAAACTTACCTATTAATCTTATGACATGCATGGATCACTACTTTTTATTTCCAACGCAAAAGGAATTCATGTTTGGACTGTATGTCACCCAAGTACTGCTGTACAGACTCTGAACTAACAACTCTGACAAAAGCAGCAGTGGTATGATGTGCGACTGTTGTGGCAAGCATGGTCGTGTGAGTACCTGGAGGACCATACAGAAGTACCCCTCCTGGAGGATTAATAAGAACTGAGAAAAGAAGACGGTGTTAATATACATAATGGCAATTATCCCAAATATTACCATTGTACAGGAAAGATCAAATAACGTAGCAGATCAAAAATCTGAAGAGGAGCTATAATTATTTGTAAGCTGAGATTCATCAATTTTATTGCGGAAAACTTAGAGGAGGAAGTATGAAATTGTGGTTACCTACTGAGCAACTCCTATGAAGATAGATGTTTTTTGCCATACACAGAGATAAAACTGTAGAGGCATTGTGCAGAGCATTGTTGCCATTATATACCAAATCAAGTGATCATATAGCCCCAAGTAGAATATGTGCAAACCTTGAAGTGGTTTGAAATGGCACATTAAGGAGGCCTAATATGCTGATCCTTTCTATGGCATTTCATTGTGCTTGAGGGAGCAATATAACTGTCAACAGTCACACGAAGCCCAGATGTTAATCTTTGGTGGAGGAATACAAAGGGACATTTAGATTACTTCCTAAGCACTATTTACTATGGCCATATATGCATTTTCGAAGCTCCTAGATATATGTCATCACCATGGAAAACATTCTAGATCATTTCTAGCAGTTTTTTACCTACAAATTGATACTTTGATAGGGGCCCGGTAGGTGCTGAAAAGAAAAGCACCCTCATGTGACAGATCCAACCAAAACATTCCGGATCATATCTTCAGCAGTTCAGCAACCCTAATCTGCAAGGGAAAATAAATAACAAAAGGACAGTGCATACACCATGATTAATATTGGCGGATAGTATCTAGCAAGGATTGTTAATAGTATTCTCAAAATTCAATAACAGGAAGCCATGTGCCTGCAGCAATGACTATCTATACAATCATAAAGAAGCAAACTCATATGGACAAACTATGCAGCTGCAAGCATGGTTTAAGTACTATGTAGCTGCATTGCATTTCAAGCATGCCTGTCATTGCATTGCAAGCATGCCTATTATGAAATCACCAAACTTGCTTGGATCGTAAAGAGGACCATTGGATTAGTATCACAGTTCACTAAACACCGACTAAATTTCGGTATAAGCAATGTAGGCGAGCTTACCATCTCATTTTTATTTCATTTGTACAGAGATAGGATCATTGTCCAAAAACCATCATAGGCCAAGCATCTTGTAATAATATATAAAAATGTTCATCATTGCACAGCCCCAAAACCTCAGTAGAGAACCTGCGAGAACGCTGGAGCAAACATGGCCACAACATGGCCACGATAGAAAAACATTTTGTTGCCTTTCTGATTGGCATTGTGCGGTGGCGAATGGCGCTAGCCGCTAGGGCACTACTCTCCAAAACCAACAGCCAATATGTTATGGTGATCATCAATGCATATGCCAAAGTGCTTCAATTTAATAAGAATAGAAAATGGAGACCAAAAGAATATACTCAACTTAAATGAAACAAAAAAATATTGTTGTGGAAATATCCTGCGATAAAAAGTATGCATATGACAGGCATTAGCATATGCTTAGATTGAAATAGCTTATCATCAATGTTGCATGTTCAGAAATAATTTATATCCAATAGTCATTTGCTCGGGCCAAAAAGACCATAGCATCGCAGCACACAAACATGTGCTTTGAATTTCATTGTCGAGAACAGGAAGTTCTCGATTACTAATGCAACATCACAGCATGTTCATGAAAATTCAAGATGCGAGGCATGAAATGAAATTTTGAGAAAGAAATGTTACCACATACAGATCTAATGAGATTTAAAGTGTAGAGACAGATAGGTATTAGGGAATTAAATTGTGCAAGAGAGAAGGAATCTAGCAAATTATTAGCAAAAACAATAGCTGCGCTCAAATCTTGAAACAACTTTACTCTGTGACCCATGGAACCTGATGATTCAACTTAAAACAACCTATCCATAGCCCACAACAGAAAGATGGTGAGGGAGGGAGCCAAGTTATTGGGACCGGACCGTAATCGAACCGGTGAGGCCTTCGGTTCAATGGTTCATTGGTCCAATCGTTGAGAACCGGTTGAACCGCCCGGTTCAATTGTTTTTGGACGGACAATCGAACCGCCACAAAAACATTGAACCGGTGTATATATATATATATAAATAATATATGATAAAAAAGACAAATTTAATTGCACAACTATATAAGGTTATACAAATGTATATATATATATGGAACGACATGTTCTTAATTGGACAGATAAGTGGCTCATAACAACAACATAAGTTCCATTCAAGGCTTCAATTCATACATATAAATATAGAGTCGCATCCAGCAACACAACCTCGAAGGTATGTTTAATACAAAATATAGTCTCTGAAGAAAATACATATCAGTCAGTATTCAGTTATTCACTATTCAGAGTATTCAGCTATTCACTATTCAGAGCATGTTTCTACTTTCTACTCTAAAAATAAAACTCACTGGACTGGACAAATACTAAAGCAATATATATCTAACAAATCTTAGCATATATCAAATCTTACTCAATTTACCTACAAATCTCACTGGATAAATACCATAGCAAGAGGGAGCAACGAACGCACCTACAAATCTCAATTTACCTACAAATTCTCCTTGGGGTACTCTGCACACACACGTACAGGCGATCGAATCGCTCCTGGCTCACTTAATTCATTGGAATCTTTATGCGTGGCCGGCGTCAGAGGGAGCAACGAAGTTACGAACGCACCTTCGTCAAGCTCTTGCGGCAGGAGGCTGTTGTTAGGGTGGTCATCGTCGTTGTGGAGCCTCGATGGCGGCGGCGGCGCCCGTACGTGGCGACTTGCGAGCAGACTCGTCCTTGTGGCCGGAACCCAGGAGCTTCATCCTGAGCTTGGTTAGAGAGATTACCCCCAAGCACCAGGAGTGAAGAAACTCCGAGACAGAGAGCGTCATCTCTCAGCACCGGGAACAGATTCTGCCTCTTCCCCGCCAGATCTACCGGTGTGACCGACGTGCCTCTTCTCCCAGCAGGAGAAGCGAGAAAGGAGGGACCTGGGAGAGGAGGGCCTACAGCTGTCGCTGTGCACGCACCGGTGGGGCACCACGGCGGGTGGCCGTCGCCGGGAGGCGGGGCTGGGTCGCCCGGCAGGGCCTGCCGATGCCGGCCGCCGCACCTGGGGGCTGCTGCGGCGGCGGGCGTGCTCTCAGCGCGCCCGCCGCCAAGCGAGCAAGAGCGCGTGCGCCGCCGCGCAGCTGCCACCACCGCCGCGCCGGCGCTCCCAACATCGCTGGCGCGCCCAGCCTTGAGGCACCCGCGCCCGGCGTCCTCCGTGCGGCCGAGACTGGGGAGGGAGGCTTGGAGCCAACAAGAGAGAGAGAGGGGAGCCGCCGCGGATGTGGACTCGCGGAGGGCTAGGGTTGGAGCCGGTTTATTGGCCGGCCGGTTTCTCCACACCTTCCAAGCGGGCGGGCGGCTCGACAGCGCACGGGTTAGGAGCGAAGCCCGCCACCGCTACGGGAAGCGGCTTCGACCGCGGGCCCCATGGCGGCGTGCCGGCGCGGCGGCCGGCGCGGGACGGGCGCTCCCAAGCAGAACCGCGGAGGTGGGCCCATAGTCGCTCAGGCAACCAGCGAGCGACGCGCACGAACGCCCAGCCAATCCGGTAACTCGCCGCAGCCGCCGGCCCCCAGGCCGCTTAGGAACAACACCCTGCAACGCCTCACCAACGAGGTCAACGGGCCGGAGCCCCTCGATCCACGAACTCAACGGTGATGGGAAAAAAGAATACGTGGATAGCCTGGCCGCAGGTTCTCTCCACACCCAATCTTCTCTTTAAATAACAAGCAAGCGTACGTGCAGCAAATATTCAAAGAACCTTTTTTATTTTTATTTTCATTTTTGTGGAAATTTTTAAAGAAGTTAGCATAGAAACTTGATAGAGCTAGCTGTCCTGGGTCCGTTTCGTGGGGCTATTTTGGGTTCCCTAGATGCTGATGCTGGAAAGCATGCGGTTGACCTCAAACATGACAAGGCGGGGCGATTTCTCTTTTTGGATTTGTAGGCACGCCATGGCCACCATGTAGAGATCCCGATCAGCTGCACAGGCACCGGTAGTGGTAGACGGCTGTCGGCCATGGCGGCGGCTGCAGCCCTGGTGTCGCTTCCAAATCGTTGGTTGGTCTGCTCCATGATAGAGACACGTGCTCTCCTGAACTGTGTGCCCTTCCATCCATAAAAGTGGCAAGACGTGCTCTCCGCGAACTTGGCGCCACGGTGTATGGCCATTGGCATCAAGCACGCGCCACCTCAACCGCGACTTTGACCTCGCTTTTCCATGTGAACTATGAGTCGTTATCACCGCGTGAATTCTTCTCGATGTAGGGATCCATTAGGCATGTACTTGGTACAAAAAGAATATCCATCTCTAGGTTGGAGGCATAGCCGAACAATTTCATAATGTTGTGGTGCCTTATTTTGTTGCGGTGAAGACCCTCAGGAAAATAAGGCACCGTAACATTGTGCATCTGTTCGGCTATGTCTCCAATCTAAGGATGGATATTCTTTGTACCACTAGATGCCCAATGGATCCATACATCGAGAATTCGCTGTGATAATGGCTTCCGATTCACGTGAAAAAGACGGGGTCAAAGTCAAGGTGGTGCGTGCTTTGAGTCATATGCATCATAACTCAAGTCCAATGGTCATACACGGTGACGTCAAGTCCAAAAACATCCTGCTCGACTCGCTTTCGAGGATTACATTCAAAAAAACTCTGCTTTCGAGGCTCACCTCGCAGACTTTGGTCTTGCCACTTTTATTGATGGAAGGGCATACAGCTCGCGGAGAGTGCGCCTCGGCACGTTTGCCTACATGCCGCCAGGTAACGATCCATGCCTGCTTTCAACTTCAAATCAGATTATTCAATAATGTCCAGTTTGCAAAAAAAAAACCAATGACGTTCTTTTGTGCCTTTCAGAATATGGAAACAGTCATGTCTATGATAGGAAAGGTGACGTATACAATTTTGGGGTGGGTTTTGCTTGTGTTGATCACAGGGCACTGTGCAGTCCATGACAGTATGAGCCTTCGTAAATGGATCATGGAGCAGGCCAACCAGATTGGACAGGGCTAGCTACAGCCCTCGCCGTCTACCACCACCGCCAGAGCCTGTGCAGCTGATGGTGGATCTCTACACGGTGGCCATGGCGTGCGTACAAATCCAAAAAGAGAGATCGTCCAGCCATGTTTGAGGTCCTGCGCGTGCTTTCCAGCATGGTATTATACAGGTTTCATGTACACATTAGTAGGGATTATCTCAAATGTACTCTTCTGGATTTATTTATATTGTATCTTTGCATATATTTAACAACCCTGAACATGAGCCCAGTATTTGATTTTTTTTTTTTTTTTTTTGTTGAAAGGGATTCATCTTCATGTGCGCTATATATCCCGTTTGATAGTGATGTAGTACTCCAAATCAATGTTGAGAGAGAGATGTTCAATCCCAGAACTTCATGGGGTATGTGGCAGCATATAAGACTACTACTTTGTTTGCTTTCTTTTGGGACTTGAATTCCGATCAGTTTATTTTGCTCGGTGTATGCTAATTGTATTCGGAACTCCACTCCTCCATCAAAGTGCGGCTGTAGTAACTGTTAACTACAACCTCTTTCTTGCACATGGGTCGCCTGATCTGGCCGCCAAGGACACACAATTTTTTTTAGTGCTATCGGATCAGCCTTGCTTCATGCTTGGCAAAGCGTTTTTTGGCTGCACGAGCTGCGCGAGGCGGCCTGCGCGATACGAGGCGGCCTGCACATGGGTCGCCTGATCTGGCCAAGGACACACAATTTAGATCAAACAGAAGAATTTCAAACTGCAGTAATCACAAACAAACAAAGCATCTAGAGCTCACAATCAGCAGCAACTGCAACTGAATAGAAACAAAATCAAGAATAAAAAACAGAGATGACCACAACAAGTAACAGCAACCGACCATGTCATCCATTGCAGCAAGATTGATTGATACATACAGGCAGCTCCGATTCACCACAAACTTTAACCTGATGACAAACCATCCATCACAGAAACCTAACCAAATCTAACCAAACAAAGACAAGACGCTGATACTGCTACTAATCAACAAAAGAGAAACTTGAGCGGCTGGCCGGGCCCCCTTCTTCCATGTCGAATCTTGGTTGGAACCAGAGACAGGGGAGAGAAGCCGGCAAGGCAACCACCACGGCCTAGAACTCCTGGGACGCGGATCCGATGTCGGCCTTGCCCTTGCCGCCGGCCTTCTTGGGCAGCAGCGTCTGGTGGATGTTGGGCAGCACCCCTCCGGCGGCGATGGTGACGGCGCCGAGCAGCTTGCTGAGCTCCTCGTCGTTGCGCACGGCGAGCTGGATGTGGCGCGGCACGATGCGGTTCTTCTTGTTGTCGCGCGCCGCGTTGCCCGCCAGCTCCAGCACCTGCAATCAATTAACACGGCGACGACGATTTCATTCAGTGAACACACGCATCCGAACAACAGAGATCGAGAATGGAGGGGAACGGAGACGAGTCGGTTGGTTGGTTGGTTTACCTCGGCGGCGAGGTACTCGAGGACGGCGGAGAGGTAGACGGGCGCGCCGCCACCGACACGGGCGGCGTACTTGCCGGCCTTGAGGTACCGCGCGATGCGGCCGACGGGGAACTGCAGGCCGGCCTTGGACGACCGCGACACGGCCTTGGAACCCTTGGGCTTGCCCCTGCCGCCGCCGGTGGAACTCATACTCGCTTTGCTCTTCTGAGAACGAACTACGACGTACTCGACGGAACGAATCGCCGGCCGGCGCTCTTCTCCTGATTTGGGGAAGTGGTGGAAGTGGAATGGAATGGAATGGAATGGGGCGGCGAGGCCGCGGTTTTGTAGAGGGAAGGGAACGCCGCGGTGGATGGGTGGGGATGATTGGCGGAGCGGGCGTGCCGCGGATCGCTGACGTGGAGGAGGTGAGGGCCGTCGGATCGGGGCGCGCGCGCGTGGAATGGAGCGCCGGGATCTCGCTGTTGGGTTGGGCGCGGGGGGAGGGAAATGTGAATTCGTTTCGGCTTGGCGGTTTGATTTTCCGCGCGGGGGAGAATTTGGAAAGGCGCCTGCGATTGCGGTTTCGGTTTCCCCAAAATTTGGCATTTCGAGGAGGTTTTTTTTTTTTTTTTTTTTTTTTGAGACGCCACAACACGCGCGCACGCTTTCCCCTATGAACACAACACGCAAAACCCTACCCCATGAGAAGCGCCTCCAGGGCCGGGCTGGGCGGGCGGCAGATCTGGAGATTCTCAAAAGTCACCATAGGCGCCTCGTCGTCGACTTTAACGCCGCTACCATTTAATGCATAACGCCGGTAAATCCTTGGGAAAAATCCCGGGGAAAAGGTCGCGAAAGGATTTGATTCAACCGGTGGGTAGCGCGCCCCACCTGGACCGGCCCTACCATTTGGACTACAAGCCAATTCGCGGCATTTCGAGGAGGTGATGAGGCGTCGGGGCGTGGCTGATTGGGCTGGGCCTGAATGGACCGACGACGGTTTGGTGGGACGCTAGGCCCATTCGCTGGTTCACGGAAGTTTGTAGCATCAGGACTTTCTGCTTTTTTTTTTCAAACAAAAAGTATTGTCGTACTTTTGATTTTCCTTCCTTTTTCAACTTGAAATATGACGTCACAAAACCAATTAAAATATCTTTAACCTGATTTAACTTGGTTTTAAACGGGTTTTCTCCTTATTTAAGTAAATAAAAAAGAGGTAGACATTTCATAAGATTTTTAAATAAACCACACAAAAAGGTATTAAGCTTCCAAAAAAACTGATATAAATCCTTGAGATAGATTGGACGATTCATAAATCGTAGTTAAAAACATCTAGGAACTTCCAAGAATTAGATTTACCTCTAGAAAACATAAAAAAAAATATGTGCAAAACATCTACAAAGTCCACGGACCACTGTAATTGATGTCTAAGAACCTGTTTACAAAGAGATGCTACCAACAAAATAAATAATATTAGATGCAACTAGCACTATTATATGCATTTGACATTTTTTCCCATGTCTTTGGGTGTTGTCTCGATTCTCCTAGAGCTCATTGTAATCTTTCTAAGTTTTTATGAGCTCTAAATATTTGTTCCTCCACCAGTTCATGAGTAAGATATGTGGTTTTAATTAGAGTGTGAGGTGCAAAATCAAACATCTGACAATTTAAAAGTTAAAATGGACTTTTCTCAAGTTCTAGATGGCACGCGGCTGCGGATGTGTGGAGGCCAGGTTGGGTTTTGATGGGCTTGTGAGGCTCTCTTAAGGCTCGTTACGTGGGATTTATCGAGGACTCTTCCTTCTGTGTAGCGCAGTTATAGTTGGGGTCATTCCAACTCCAACCAAACAAGGTATTTGTCGTTGTTTGGAAATCGAAAAAAAAATGCTCGTACCTGTGGCCGCCCACTTGTGTCATCGCGTTTTTGAAGCGTGTGCGCTTGCCCATTCCCTCTTCTCTCGTCACCGTCGTTGAGCCACTACATAGATCCAATCACTCACGATCGTCATGTATCGCCCTAGGATGCAACGCGCTTGCCCGATCTGCCTTGCCATGGCCATGGGCCATGGAGGGACGAAGTCTCCGCCTAGATCCACAACGCCCGATATGGAAGGAGGAGCCGATGGTGTTGGGGGACGAGGAGGGCATGACCCCAGATCTGAAGCGTCGATATCGAAGGATGAGGAAATGGTGGGGGAATTGCGGGATAGGCACAAAGGGCGAGGGGGGGTGGTGATAGCTTAAGGGGAGGAGAGGGCACATATAGACGGGGGCTACAAGGGGAGAGAGGAAGGCCCGGAGCAAAGAGGAAGATTGAGGAGACTAGGGGTGGCAGCGGTGTCAGGGTTTTCTGTATATATACTCGCTGGTGAAAGTAGATTTGGCAAAAAAAAAAAAAGTTTCTATGGAGAGTGTTCTTTTGGAAGGGAGTAGCAAGTCTAGTGTTGTTAAGCTTTAGGGATATTATATACTACCAATAGTAGCTATCTATAGTTTTGTAGATATATTGTTTTTATGCGTAAAAACAAAACCTATGTATATCCAAAGAAACAAAATATCTTTTAATTTTCAACGGAGGTAATAATATGGTTAAATTAGTAACAAGCGATCCAAACATGTAGTGCTAATGTGTAACTTAATTTTTTCGATGTGCCTATTCTTTTGTTCCTACGAATCCATGAGCAAGAGAAATTAATATTGTTAGCAATTGCTAAAAAATAGCAAGGTATGACTAAGGGATGCGACTATATATGACCTAATTGATCTCGACCGGATTAGCACAGCCCAGCAATTTCCTGGCCGGTCAATTCATTGGTCTGTCTTTTGACAGCTCGACATCTAATATATGAACACCACAGTAATGTACTGACATTGAGGACGTACAGCAGCAAGAAGAACCAATGCAAGGTAAAAATTAACATAACCACCTCCAGTTATACATGTATGTATATATGTATTGTATACTAATTAATTATTACCACTGGCAATTTACCATCCCGTAGTGACCCACTCGATCCCCTAATAAATAACAATATTATTATACAAATAAGAGTCATGAGAAGAAAGAAACAAATAAGCAAAAACAGGCACTGTACGACGCCCACGTACTACGTTGGTGCTTGCTTGCTCCACCAGACGAGCAGGGTGGTCTGGTCGATCATCACATCAGTCATCGATCACATATCCGAGTTGACAGCCCTGCAGTTCCGGCGAATCTCCCCGCGCTCGCCGGTGCGCACGCCAACACGCCCCATCTTGCGCACGGCGTGCTTGAACTCCTCGAGGAAGTACCCCCTCCTGGTGAGGCGGTGGATCATGCCGGCGGCGCGGCGGTCCGACAGCAGCGCGGCGTCGGACGCGAACAGGCCCCGCCCCAGCTTCAGGTTCACGTAGTAGTGCGCGTCGAACCGGCCCGCGGGGCTGCCCGGGTCCATGGTCACCGCCGTCACGTTGTTGGACGAGGCGGCAGGAGCTGGACCGCACCGCGCACGGAGCTGCGCCGCGTACGCCGCGTTCAGCGTCGGGTCGCCGGAGGTGGTGGTGGAGGAGAGGCGCGACGCGAAGGTGTTGCAGTGGGCCACGCCGATCGTGTGCGCGCCTGCATTGAGATTGATTAGTTGCCGGACGGAGCAGAGGATGTTGCAGCTTGCGTAGGACCAAGGAAGCCCTGGATTCGGTGGTTGAGGCACTGTTTCGTGCGCGCGGTGTGGACCAGGTAGTACTGTAGTGCACACTAGAGTCCGGGCGGCAGGGCAACCGAATCCAGACTCGAGAGCTTGGTGCTAGCTAGGACAGGATATGCTTGGGCGTGAACGGGCAAAATAAAGGACGTTAGTTACAAGTGGTGTGGCCACTAGGATTGGTTGGCAGTTACCCGTTAGGGCGGCCGGTTGACACGGGCTACCTAGCTAGCTAGGTGCAGGAAGAGATTAGCTAGATTCTGGAGTGATCATGCCAGCTCTAACCACCGGTGGCAGTACAGTACAGAGCAGGTCCCAGCGCCCATGCGCATGCATCAAGCTCCTTTGGATAGCCCGGAGTTTCATAAGAGAGTTTGTTTTCGAATGTCGACACTCAAGCTTAATTTGTAGATTTATGAATATAGTAGACATGCGTAGTTTTTAATTGATGAAGTTTCACTCATACCCTGATGATCGAATAAAGTTAGAGCTCCCTAAAAAAAAAAAGAAACCTAGCTCTTCTTTTGGTTGCTACTTGCTATTCAGTACTGGTTGCTCTAGCTAGTGAAGATTCTTCATCCCATGGTGACATGCATGTTCTATGGAAATCTTGAGTTCGTGGACCTTGTTAGCTAGCTATTATCAATGGAGTGTATGGCATAGGGTGGATGGATGCACACACTGGCTTATATATAAAGTGCTACTCCATACGAAAGAGTGGCATCGTCCTATATATGTTGCATACCGCGGTAGTGTGTCACGCCATGATTTTTGAGATTAAGGTTGGCCCGGTGTGATTCGGCCATCAAAAGACTCTCGGATCCTTTTTATTTATTATATATAATATTTACGGGTCATCTTAAGATCGACTGTAGTGCATACTCCATAGTATGTTAATTAAGTCGCTCACATCACACCTTTTAGTTAAAATCAAGGAGCAGGATCGAGTTTGCTTTTGACTAGGAGTACAATATATATGGATGATAGTAGTACTATATACTATGCCTAACTAACTGCTTCCTTACGTGCAGTCTTGATGACACATATGACATGCATCACACATTCTTGTGCCGGCCCCCAACGACACTAGCACTAGTAGTACGTACTACTGCGTGCAACTTGTTTTGGATGCCTGACCTGATCGTACGTACGTGCTGCAAATTAAGGCAAGCATGCAACAAATCTGGTGGCTTTGCATTGCCTCATTAATAATTCTATTCTGAATCATCGGTCATCACCGCGCGATGCGGCCGACGGGGAACTGCAGGCCGGCCTTGGACGACCGCGACACGCGGTTGTGTCACACTATCACCATGATTTGATTAAGGTTCCGTGATTTGGTCATCAACACTCTCGATTCCTAGCTTTTTATATACTTCGTATATAATATTTGTAAGCATGGTAGTGCAATGTTAATAAGTGGCTCATCACCTTTGTTTCGTTAAAATCAAGGAGCAGGTTCGAGTTTGCTTTTGACTAGCTAGGAACAATATGCATGGATAATACTATATATTATGCCTAACTTACCTGCTTTCCGTACGTGCAGTCTTTCATGCCACATGATATGCATATCACACATCCTTGGGTCCCCTACACTAATTAACTTAGGAGTAGCAGTTAGTACTACACTATTGCAACTTGTTTTAGATGCCTGATGGTGATGCAAATTAAGGCAAGCATGCAACAAATCTGGTGGCCGGCTTGCATTGCCTCATTAAAACAAGTCTAATAATCATTGGGAGTATGTATGTACCGTTCGTCATCACCAATGCATGCATGACAGTGTCGTGTGTACTATGTGTACTACTACTACAGTAGTGTGGAATCGTTGGGAGCAGACTAGTAGTGACCGGCCACTGACCACTGTGTGAGCGAGCTGGCTACCAAGCTTTATCAGGAACGGACGGCCACGCATGATCGATCGGCGCACAAATGCATAGCCATTCAAGGGAAGGCAAGGCCGGGCTGTGCAGTGCAGTGTGCACCGACGGATGACGGATCGATCACGAGCCGCTGCCGTGGTGCGCCTGGTGGTTGCCCCATCGTTTTCGCCTCTACATACCCACATTTGGCGTCCACCTGCATTGCAATTGCAAGCCGCGCATGCTCACCCACACGCACGGACGCGCACCCGACGCGCGCGCGCGGCGCGGCGCGGCGAGCACCCAGAACCAGCAGGGTGGACCCTGGAGCTAGCCGGAGCCTGGCCGGAGCGAGCCGTGTCGCGTCGCCCGTGCGCCGTCGCCGTCGCCGCGCGCGCATGTGCCTGCTCCACGCATGTAGTGGCGACCGGTCACGCACAGGGCACTGTTCCGGCCAACGCCCTCTCGATTGGTACCTACAGTGGCTCTCGATTGGTACCCATATCCTGTGTGTATGTGCCATCGTCGACACGAACAGTAGAGTGACCTACCTATAGGCAGCAAATTAAACTACAGAAGTTGACGTTTTGTGCGTGGATTTCTGAGCCGCCCGTGCTGCATTGGTACGCACACAAGTCTCATCATCTTGCTACACATGTAGTACTAGCTGGCCGTGGTCACACCACATAGCTACACATAGCAGGAGTACCGTACCTGATAGGATGACGAGGTCCTTGACGTCGAGTCCTTTTTACCGAACCTGGCCTCGAGGGTGGTGAAGTTATCCGCCGGCGAAGGGATGTTCGCCAACGCCTCCGACGCCCGCGACACCACGCCGTCGCGCCGCCCCAGCAGCACGTCCCACAGGTCCCGCCCGAACTGGAACGAGACGGCGTCGCGGGCGGCGAGCGCCACGACGTCCGCGCACGAGACCGTGCCCGGGCAGATGGCCTCCAGCACCGCCTTCGCCGTGTCGATCACGTCGAACCCGCCCAGCGACGTGTTCGGCGCCGCGTCCTTCTCAGCCGTGGTGCTCGACGTCGAGTCCAGCAGCACCGACGCGTCGCAACCCTATGATGATCCGATTCAGCTCAGAATTCAGATGCAGACACACACACTCAAGCGTGTAGGTTACTTACCCTGACGAAGCAGTCGTGGAAGAAGAGGCGGAGCAGCTTGGCGGGGGAGAGCGACGGGGTCGGCGGCGACGCGCGCCACCACGATGTCGCGCACCACAGCCTCCGCCGCGGGGCAGCTGCGCCGGTAGAAGTGCGCCTTGAGCGCCGCGCCGTTGCAGAAGCCGACGCCGCCGCCCGCGACCGCCACCAGCATCACGACCGCCGCCAGGAGGCGCCGGAGCGGTGGAGACGACGTCGGCGTCATGCTGCTGCAGTGCAGGGATGACGACTCGCTCTCGTGACGTGAGTGAGTGAGAGATAGCGATCAGTGTGGACGATGAGTGATGGAATGGAAGACGTACTAGTAGGGTGAGTAGGGGGTGACCCGATTTGTTAGCACGGGCGATTTGATTAGTACCAAATCAGTCAGTCCAAGTGATTAGGTTACATGCAGGCTACTACGTGCACAAGTTCCATCTTTTCAGCATTTCTTTTCGTTATCAATTTTAATTTTAGTTTTAGCACAGCGCCTAATTGATCGATATTTGTGAATCCACCGTAACCAAATCCTGTGTTTGTAGTGCTCGGCTATTTTTTATATTCAAATTTAGATTAGTTTTACTACGAATTAATGCACACCGACTTTTTCAAAAGTGATATACAGTCTACAATATATTGCCCCAACAAGCCAAAGCTATAGGGTAAGCGTGTAGTCGTTTGTCGGTGCACACAAATAAATGACCACCCAAATTTGCTGGCATGTATCCACCTTACACGAACTATATATATGTATTTTACAAAAGGTACCGGACACGAGCAAATTTCTCAAAAGAAAACAATAACCGCAAAAAACATACAAACAAATGCTAAATCGACCATCAGGTGCATGACAAAGTGGCCGAGGAGCCGTAGCTTTCTCCATTTACTATTTCTGAATGCGAGCCGAGTATATAGATCCATCGATTGGCCATGCTCATGCATGCACACACACAATGAACGCGATAGTAGGAGTTGTATGCATTTACCTACCGACAGCAACACTAGCAATTAAATAGGTCAGCTAAATTAATTAAGGTTATCCAAATTAGGTCATTGGGCGCCTCTGCAATCCAACGGCCTCGATCAGGGAACAGGAACAGGAACAGAGGGGAAGTATCCATCACCGATCCATGTGTAGGTACGGTACGGACCATGCATCTTCGATCGATCCAGTATGTGGTCTCTTTCGTGGCTGTCTGGCTCATGGATGGATGGATCCATCAGGGTGCATGAAAAATGGAACAGTGCGAGCTCTTGCTGCCCTCGTACACAGTAACAGTGTTGGACAGCAAGAACTGAGCCATCATCTATCATGTCGCCGGCCAGTTAATAGCGAGGACGACTCATCGATGAATTTAGGTTACGTTTGGTTTGATGATTGGAAGAGGCCGGCCGGCGCTGGTAGATTGTTGGGGATCGACGAGAGGCACAAAGCAAAACAACCAATGACGTCGATCGTTTGCAAGGGATGAACACGTACATACTCACTTTTCAGGGGACTCTGAATCTACAGATATATTTTCCAAGCATATGTATGTATGTATCGCAGAACAAAGAGCGCACACATCACGGACAGAGTGAGAACATGCAATTGGCATGAATCAATAACATATAGAAATTTTCATTATTTTTCTGGTGTGTTATTTCTAATTATACATTACTACAAAACTATATATAAAGTAGAATCGATTCCAACAAAAACAACTACAAAGTAGAGGATCGCACTACTAACAATCTTGTGTTGCTACCATACTAGTAACAAGTGACAAAACGCAGCACGCTCCCCGATTTGTACTAAAAAAACAACAAATAAAGCAGCACTAGTACTTGGATATGGATGGATGCATGGATCGTCATGGGCTCGATCGAGACAGCCTAACCGATGAAAACAAGCATGGATTCAGAGCCGTTCTAGCTGCTCGTTGTACACGTCGCGCGGCTGCGGCACCGCTCGTGCGGCAGCGGCAGCGGCTTGTTGCCGGCCTCCACCGCAGCCGCCTTCTCGGCCTCCCGCTTCACCGTGCTCCGGCTGGCACCGTCGCCGCCGCCCTCCACGCGCTTCGCTCCTGCGGCGGCCCCGCCGTCTTCGTCGCCGGGAGGACGACGCGCGTCCTTACCTCTGCCCCTCGCCGGCGCCTGCTCCTCCATGGTGGTGTTCTGCCGTGTTCAAGCTAGTGACTATGCCTCCGTGACAGTCCGTGTGCTGCACTACTCCTGCTCGTTTTGTATACCCAGCCACGCGACGTGTGCGTCCACGCGGCAGCACTGCTCTGAAGGCCACGATAGGACGATGGCTCTGCGTGCCACGTGCTGCGCCTACGTGTCAGGTGATCGAGCATTATATTGAGACGGGTCACACTGGTCAGCTGATTCAAGTTCAGCTTGGCACTTTCCAGTTTCCAGGTACGACCGTCACAGCTCACACTCGATTTGCAACAATCTATCGAAGACCCCGCACTGAAAGGAAAAAAATATTCCACTAAAAAAATTGCTAAACAATATATTACGGTGTCAACAAATAGGAATTGACCCGGTAACCTTTTTTTACTCTCATGGTCCTACAAGCTCATTAAGGTCCCGCACACACGCTTCAACCTATATTAGCCCGATCTATCATGTATAAGCGTCACCACAAAACAACATAAGTCGGCTTATTATTAGCCGCAGAAACCATCAGCCGAACACCTCCTAAACCACTAATGTAAGAGCATAATGTTAAGGCTAAGACAATGGTGATACTGCCTAGCAAGAGATAACACAACCAGATCCGCATCACTACAAATGTGAAGAAGGATAGGTTTGAAGGGGTAAAAACCAAAGACAACTTGTGTCGCCTTCATGCCGTCACTTCTTCCCAAGCTTTAGCTTGATAAACTTCTGTTTTTTTATGAAAGCTTGACAACCTTCTTGATACCTTCCCCTCGACCTCGAATACCTCCGATGGTTTGCTGCTCTGTCCTTATTGATGCTTTTTTTTTTTTGAGACCACGCCGTTGCGCGTTTTTCATTAAGCAGAATAAAGTGCAAACAAAGTTTTGCATCGGTAACCATAAGTTCCCAAGGTGTCCCTATTTCTACTAGATCCTGGACATGGTTCTACATGGTGTAACAATTTGCGTCTAAAAAGCTCAGCAACCTAGAAACCAGCCCATACAAGCAGCTCTTTGAGGCGTCACATTTGCCTGCCTCGCACCACGCCATGCCCTCTTCTTGAATTGCTGTTGCATTTCTTAAGCGCAATCACTAGAAACAGGTTTAGAACCCATCTCTAATAACGGCGCCAGAAATGCGCCGTTGACATTCCTAAGTAAAACCACCGTGTCGGTGATTACACTAGGTACATCAACGGTGATAGACCTTGCCAAACAAGATATTCATCCGCAAGCGCACGGATCTATCATTGTAGCATTTCACCCGGAAGTATTCAGGGTATCGTTATTTATATTTTCCCAAAGGAAGGCATGGTGTAAAAGTCTCTAATTCGGACATGGTCAAGATAACACGAATGTATAATAGACCAATGTTCATAAAAGGGATAAAATAAGATAGGTAAATATGATAACTTGACACACACACTCAAGCCAATCTCAAGGATAAAAGTAAAAGAAAGAATAAAAGAATAAATCTAACATGGAGTAGGCATATCCTAGATAGTCATGTTAAGATAGCAGATACACACATGTTTTACTGTTAGAGATTCTAGTTCAAGAAAGCCAAGGTCTCTGCTGAATTACTTCGGGCACCGGCCCACGCCCAAAGGACAGTGTCCGGCAATTGCACTGCGCCACACCCGAACGTGGAGGGATTACAAGGGACGGACAAGGCTGTCACAACCCGGCCGCCTACCCCCTCAACCGTGGGATGCGCCACAAAAGATAGAAAACCCTTAGTCTAGACACCACGTCTACACTAGTGATTATTACTACGGCGTGTATACAAGGCTTACCCGTCCCGGGGTCCTTCTACCGAGCACCGCCCGAAGGAGCGACTATCAATCCCTAGAACCCAACATCAACCAAGTCTAACTCTAGGTAGAACTCATCATATCGATCTAGCTCTTGGTCTAAACATGTATGTATGATAAATTAAACACGATGTTCCATAAGACAAGATCATGATATAGAAACTATATACTAGTTCATCAATCAAGATTATGTCATAAGGACTTTGCTCTAATTCAAGAACATGACTATATTGATAAGTAGAGAACAAGAACAAGATGAAGAACTCTAAATTGATCATACCGAATAGCTCCAAAATGTCTTGCTCTCTCCTTTATTAATCCTTGCCAAACTCCTCCTAAGTACAAACTAAGAAGAAGAAGAAAAAAGAAGAAGAAGAAAGAAGAAGAAGAAGAAAGGGGGAAGAAGAAGAAGAAGAAGAGAGAGGCTACATTGTGTGGTGTGTGTTACAATGGTGGGAGATGGCCTCCTTTTATAAGTAGAGGAGAGGGGGCTCATTGGAAAATGTCCCTCCCCATATGGAAGGAGCCAAAACCGGCCTGGGAACACCTTCCTAGTTTGCTAAACCGACCAACCAACGTCGGCAACGCCGTTTTGGAAAGGTAACAAACCGCCTCGCCAAACCTGGGCCTGAACCGCCTCGGGATGGGTGCGAGCGCACGGGGTGGTGCGCTACGCACTGTCTGGGCTTTCGGTTCGGGCCTGCCTAACGGTATTTGGCGTGTTTGGGCTTGAAAAGTTGTGTGGCGATGTTTGCTCGGCCCGTTCGCGTGTTTGGTCCATTTCTCCCTTTGGGCTTGGTATTCTCTAGGAATGCGCTTTCGGGAGGCGCCTTTTTGGTGTATTTTCCACTTGTTTCTTATATAAATCTGCACAATAATAATTTGGACACTACAAGTGGAAATATGTCAATAATAAATGTATATGTGTGTAGTACAGTATAGTTTCACCCCCTTATTGGTAGAATGTTGACGTTAAAAATGTGTCGTTAGTGACCGTCAACAATTGCCAAGGCCAGCTGCGGTGGCGAGGTAGACATGTCGTTGAAGGTGCGGAAGTTCTGAGTCCTTATTGATTGGAGCTACAGATTATGTTGGATGTTAACGTTGAACACATAGGCAAAAATGGCAAAGGAACCGCACCTCATGGTTATGTAGCCCAATCTATATAGACTTTTTAAACCTAGTGAGATTTCACTATACGTTAACAGTGCAACCCACTTCTCCAAGACTCATATTCCTGTTCATTCTACAGTGTGACCCATTACTGCATCACGCCCGTTACTGTTGACACGAACCCGGTAACACTCCCGAAACTGTTGCCATTGGATTGCCCCAAATCACATCCGAGCCATCCACGCACATGTCCTTACGGGTGATACCGGCATCCTCGTGCATCCATCCTTCTCCGGATGCACCTCCACATGCACCTCTGTCGCCCGCTCACACCTAAGTCACCGCGTTCCCGAACTTCGCGGGTCGAGGAATGGGAGCGAGGGCGTAGTACACTCGATTTTCTATAGCATGGGACGAGATGGGTATAGAGCTTCAGCCCATTTTTTGGACATGGAACGTGATCCATGTTAAGTTAGAACGACATTAGTAGGAGTAGATGAGAGGGACTGAGGGAGAACTGGAGAAGTGTAGGCAAGATGAAGGACGACAGGAGCAGATGAGAGGGAGAAGAAGTGCAGGCTACAGGAGCGGGCTGCTCACCTAATAAAGCTTCGAGATTGAGCCTGGGATCGACCCGTTTTGATGGGCTTCATCTACCAAAACTATCGGAAATGTTTCAAAAAAAGTAGGCATACGACGTACAAAAAGCTCTCGTCCCTCTTTATCTCTAAAGACGGGATGTCCTAACCATTTAACAGCTATGACATCCCCATTGTCCATTGAGCCTGCTCTGAATAATCACCCTTTTGCAGATTATTAACAATATAATCATAATGGTGGCGCTCCGCCTTCTCTCATGTTGCCCCAATGCAGGCGCACGGCTTGACCGGCAATTCGCCTTCCCGATGTCGTTGTCCTTTCGCCTTCTTGTTCCTCTTTCCTTGGAGTCGAGTTCCACCGTCGTCCTAGGATTCGACCCGACGCGTCCCCGTCCCGCGAATGGGAACGAAGTTCCCGGGGCGAGGAACACCGCTTCGTTCAGCGTTCCTGGTAACTTAGGCCCCGCACTACACGCCGCCACCTCGCATCAGCCCTCTAGCTACGCCTACCGCCCGTTCATCGCCTTCCACCACCCCGCTGACCTCGCCAATCATGCCCCCCCCCACCGGTGACCTCCAAGGCGCCCGCACCACCCCGATGCCGCTCAAAACGGATGTAGATAAGTCTTTCTCCGGCTTTGCGGCAGATATTTGGAATTTTGCATTTGCCCGATGATTATGGCATGGCCACCTGACCTGTTCAAAGAATCAATAGATAGATTGATCCGATCTCAGTTTTTTTCCTCCCACCTTTTCCTCCCACGCTTCGTGTGGGGTTCCACTAATAAATGATATATCAACAATTTAGGACAAAATTGAGCATGCAGCCCACAGCCCGATGGCTCGGCCTGAAGCACGATCCTAAGCATGGGCGGCCTAGTGGTCAGTGGCGGATGCAACTTTACTCAGAACTAGCCACACCAACTTTTACTCACGATCCTAAGCACGATGCCTAGGAATACGATCAAAACATAAATGAAAAGATCATAATAAAAAGATTAATTATTGAACATTCATTTATAATCTGAATATACCATTATAACTTTGAAAATACAGTAGGCTATCAATGCTATGCTCAACTAAACCTGGTAATGGTTTCAAATCTAAACGAAAGCCACACCAAATCTTTGTGTAGCAGCTTCAGCTTAATCCAAACGAGTCCACAATGGTACCTCTAAACTGAACCAAGCCAATTCGTATCAAAAATGAGACGGGCCACCGGCGCCGGGCTACAGTAGTAAAAAGAACGCTTATAAGTAAGAAGAAGTATATATAAATGAAGCAAAAGCATGGTAAAAAAAGTGTGTGTCTTCAAGCGTTCAGATTCAGCTTATTTTGAATTTTTGATCATATAAACATATTATAAGTTGTACTAAATAGGCCCATATAAGAGCCCATCTAAGCCATGAGTTTAGTTTGTCACCACCACTATTGCATTCATGCATCACGCCAATAGTGATGCCGGATGATTCCTGAGTGCATTACACTCATGATAAATAAATGATACGTCAACAGTTTTGGATGACTTGCACCAACAATTTGCATGCTTATAAGCTATATCAGCACTCATGACTATTATATATACTCCTACCACAATTTCCGTCGTTCCAAAATGTTGCAAGAGATAGATAGATCTACCTGCATTACCATGCTTATATCTTTTGTAAGAAGCTATATATAAAATTATGGACAAAAGCAATGAACTCTGAAATATTAGAGGAAACCAAAATGCAATGCCAAGCCACACCTACCTGTCTATTGAAACCACAATCCTCTATGTTGCAGCATGGAGGGAAACACATTGTCGGTGTACGCCTAGATGCAAAGGGCGTGCAATATGAGGAGATGGTTGCAGAAGATAAGAGTGTCACACTCTCTGATGTCTCCGAGAAAGTTGGCAAGCTCTGATTGGGCTCAATCGACCTCGATTGCATCGTAGTTGTTGACTAGAGGTTATTATTTGATTAAAATAGTCTTAGTTCAGTTTTGATTTTTTAGATTTAATGTTCTTTAAACATTAGTACTATATATTTTAGTGAGGAGATTTATATATGGGTGAATTCGTTTTAAATTGTAAGCTTGTTTCAGGAACGTACATCTCACGTCCTTTAGGGTACGGAAAATTTTGACTTTTCACTGTAGATAAATGAGTAGCTTGTGAAGAACTAATAATGTACACATGCACCTGAGTTAATCCTTCATGTATACATTCGGGATACATAATTAACAATACATCATGACTTTATAATTATCCTTTTTGTTGAACCCCATTGCAGTTTTCTACATGTGCCATATGCTCTGTAGAAGCAACATCTTGGTCTCTCATGACCATGCTCAACTTTAGATCGTTTGAGTTCTCGATTCTCTAAATCAAGCTGACGCTTTCATCTTAGAGGTGATAAATTTGTCACGATTCTTTTGCCAACCTTTCATGTTGCTTTCTAATGAAGCTAAGAACTGGTTAACATTATTTTTTTTTCAAAAGATCCGTTCTGGTTTTCATTGATAAGAATAAAGAGAGTTTAATTACAAGACTTTGGCGCAAGGTCCATCAATTTGCACAGCTTCACTGTATAGTGAAGCCGTGGACGACTTTGTGCCCATTACAGACGATCACATAATAATTGTACAACAACCATGGCTAGAGGCATAGCTAAACTATACAGCCGTTCGCGCAGATCAGCCGTCCGGAGCACCACAACAGCAGGTAGAACTGGATCCATAAAAAATACTTTTGAACCATCGTTCAAAATATATCCAGTAAAAAGACATGGATGTACACATGTATACAGTATACCCGATAATTTTTATTGAAAGAAAATATAATTAAGGCATCAATCAAAATAGCCAAATTCGGTAGAAAAGGGGTGGAATTACCTGGGTGCTCGTCGCTGGTGATCGAGAGCGACGAAGACCTGGACACCTGTCGGTTGCTGTTTCAGTTCAGGGCTGCGGCGGCGGTGGCGGTAGCCCAGTTACAGCTGGGTCAAGACCATTTCCGGCCTATGCATCGAGGGAGAACAACCGCAAGGCATTGGGCCGTTTGTCCCTGACTGTTTCCTTCTTTTTCCACCATTTCCTTTTTTCTTTTCTTGTTTTATTCTTTCTCTTTTCTGTCTCTCTCTGCATGATTTCATATTTATTCTCTTCATTGGGACGTTTGTCCCTGACTGTTTCTCTTTTTCCACAATAATGATATTTACTGGAACACTGCAAATGAGGGCTCCATTTGTTCATTTTCAAACTTCCATTTACATAATGTCCATAAACCGTGTAATAATAATATCTAAAAATGCCTCGGCTTAGCATTATTAATTACGTACTTTATGTCTATAAACATTATTTGTTTCCTAGGCAGGGTATGTATTAAAAAGTTTTGACCGATGGAGGACATGCAGAGAACCCAATAAATCCGCTAGAGCCCAGTTTAACGAAAAAGAGTTTTTAGTAGGAAAAATACCCTCCAACAACCTCTTCAATTGAATATCTAAATGCGGGTGGCTTGTAGTCCAATGGTAGGGACGGTCGGTGGGGCGCTACCCACGGGGTTCAAAACGGTGCTCGCACCTTTTCCGGGATTTTCTCGGGATTTTCGGCGTTATGCATTAAGTGGTAGCGGCGTTCCGTCGACGACGAGGCGCCCATGGTGACTTCGAGAATCTCGGACTGTCGGGTGCTCAGTCCTTCGAAGGTGCTCATAGGGGTAGGGTTTGCGTACGTGTGTTCTTAGGGGTGAGTGTGCGTGCGTGTTGTGAGCGCCCCGCATTTATCTTTGTGTCATTCTCAAAAAAAAAAAATTTGAATATCTAAATATGGAGTTATGGATTTGTTGCTAGCTAAAGATAGAGAGCGAGGATGACTCTCTAGACTAGTTGAAGAGTATAAAAAGATACTCAAGTTATAAAAACTAGTTGAAGAGTATAAAGATACTCCTCCGTTCCAAAATATGTGTCGCTTTCTCTTCTCGATAAATAACTTTGACAAATATATTTAAAAATATTAATAATTATGGTACTTAGTATCATTGGCACATACTTAGTGTCATTCTTTGAATCTAGTTTTTAATAAATATATTTGGGATACAATTGTTGCATGCATTTTCTATAAATCAAGTCAAAGTTAGGACACAAAAATCGAAAATGGTAGATATCTTGGGATGGAGGGAGTATAGAAAATGATTGTCATTCAAATGGCTCTCTAAATAGTGATTTAAAGAGTAGATTTTACAAAAGCCCCTTAGAACTCCCTTTTTTAGGAAAAACATGCAATTATGGGTTGCTTGCTAGAAGTAGTTCACATTTGACCAAGTTTCTAGTGAACAATATTCATATTTAGGGCTCCAAGTCGATTTATTATGAAAATGCATTCATTAACTAATTTAATGATATATATTTAATACTATAAATATTGATAATTTTTTATTTATAAACAAACTTAAGATACTAAAACATGACACTTTGTGTTAGAATTATATGTTTTCCTAGATGGAGTATATTACCACGATTTAGTCATTGAAACCACATAGCTGATAGAGCTACTAAATTTTAGAGCCTTTGTCACAGCCCAAAATATCATGGCCCAACCAGGCCACAAGCAGATGGCGCCCTCTAGGCCGGCCGCCACCGTCTTGTGCGTCGTCGATCATTATCTTCGCCATTAAGTTATCTTAGGTAATAATTATTTAGAAAATAAATTAGATTAATTCATATGCAAGTCTTCCGGACTATAAATACAAGAGACTTGTAATCATTTGAAATTAATTAGAAAAATTAAAGGGGTAACACCCAAATAGCTCAGTCTTCTAGACCTCTCTTCTTAACCCTAACCGTCGCGTGCACCGTCGCCATCGGGCTGCTGCTACGCCTCCCTCACGCGCGCGCGCCTAGTGCTTGGCTAGCGTGTTGCCACCTCACTGCTTGCCCGGCCCGATCTCGCCACCGCGATCGTCGAGAATCGGCCCGGGCTGTTGACACGTGGTACTCGGATACCGATCGATCCTTCGGCCACCACCATGATCAAGAATCCCATGGCTGCCTCACTCCCTTCCTACACGGAGATGATCGTCGAGGCAATCCATGCGTTGGGATTCGAGGGCGGCTCCCATAAGGCTACGATCTCGGACTCCATCAAGGTGAAGTACGACAACATCCTCCCGGATCGGCACAATGCCATCCTCGTAGGCCACCTCGCTGCATGTGACCACCGGCGAGCTCGATCAACTCAACCACCAGCGGCACGCACCCACGGCGCCCTTTGCCGATGTTGACAACGCTTGTGCGGGCGCCAGCGGCGAGGGGCGCCCACGAGGGCACCACCGCCGCTACCATCATCCCTCCACGGCCATCGACACGCAAGCAATGGGCAAGTCCACCCCAGGGGCGCTGAAAGGTCCTAAATGGCTAGAGGGGGGTGAATAGCCTAATAAAAATTTCTACAAAACACTAGACAAACTTGTTAGAATAACAAAAGGCGATAAAGCGCGTTTGCTCTAGCTCTACTTGTCGGCAAAGCCTCCTATTGACAATTCTAGTTGCTATGATCTCTAGTTCACTCAATTTGCTAAGTCGCTACTTTACCAACTAGTTGAACAAGCTAGATTACACTAATCAAGACTAAGCAACTAGCTAGGCTACACAAACACAATATATATGAATGTAATGCAAGTGTGTAGAAATGATATACCACAATGTCGAGGCTAGTCAATCCAATCAGGGGATGTTGTCACAATATGAATAATGAATCCAAATGCCAAGAGACAACAATCACAATGGAGAGACACGATGATTTAACCCCGAAGTTCACTTGAGCACACTCAAGCTAATCTCCGTTGTGCCGACCTTCTCACGTGTGGGTCAAGGTGGAGCTCACTCCAAGCCAATTGCCTTTAGGCTTCTTGCACCCAATGCAAATGAGAGGTACCCAAGACACGAGCAATGAATTACTCACACTTTGTCTTCACGACGAGGTGTGTGTGATCCTCTC
>JADLZK010008747.1:0-240925 GCA_015847255.1 Hyparrhenia diplandra
CACGCCGCAAATGGAGACTGAAGCTTGATTCCACGTGCTGGGTTGAGGCATAATTGGGAGCCAAGGTGGGCTGGAGTCGGGTCAAAAGCGAACTATTAGGAGCAGACGTGAGAGTGGGCCCCCATGGTCCGGTTGGCGTGGATGCTTTGAGTGATCTTCCACGTAAGTGTTTGGGCTGCATGGCGTAGTGCTAGGTGCACATAATTATGATTGATGATTGGTTAGGTGTTGACAAAGATAGGTTGGGTACAAGGCATAACCAGAAAGTCGGGTGATTTGGTATCACCATACCGTTTGTGATGATGCGCCATCCTTCCAACCCGAGAAGTCGCGGGTGAAGATTATACCAATATACCTAGAGTAAAGCACTCAGCGGTACGATCTGCTAGGGTCCGGCGTAGCCATGACGGTGGCGTAGGCAACACCTATCGCGGTGGGGAAATTTTGTACAACCGCAGAAGTTACTTAAACCTATTCAATAGCCACGCCCTGGAATGGGCTTAATGCTAGTAAGAACATCTATGATTAGATATAACTAACCTTTTGTGATATGTGAAGGTGATGGTAAGATGAGATAACCCCGAACTAGTAAGTAAGTGCTTTAGAGACTCCTCGCTTAGGGCCCAAACTTAATTCTACCAAACCACCCCTGGTTTGGACTTGCCGAGTACCTTTGTACTCACCCTCTGTTTTTATAGACACGGCACGTAAGAAGGTAAAGTCGCCAAGGTAAAGGATACGCTGCACGTAGGGAGTCGTAAGACGATCAGTAGGAGTAAGGCTGAACCCATTCCTATCCACTATCAAGATGCCTCGTGGAATAAGGGAGAAGTGCTCAGACGATATACCAACGTTTCCGGGCTTGGCTACCTGGATATTCATAACCCGCCTAGGTGTCACTTCGTCACCACTTATAAGACCTTCTATCCTATACATTTCTTGCTCGGTATTATTCATATAACCGATTTCTCACTATTGTGGATCGCAAAAACTTATTGGTAGCGTGATCCCGGCGCCAATACGTGATTAAAAGTCCCACAAAGTGGGGCGTGACAACGCGGGTAAGGAGGAAGGCGACGTTACTGGCGAAGGAAGTCAACTCCGATGGCCTGGGCATCTTACCCTCGCCTCCCTCTCCCGTTGTTCTTGTAGATCTTGTACAGGAGCCGTTGTAACATGTTATCTCGTTGTTAATGAGAAATCCCCCCTTTGTTCTAAGAGTTTCAAGATAAGAACGTTTCAGTCCCACCGATCTACACCTGATGATGATCATTAGAATCTTTCACCCCGTCTCGCTCCTCCACGGTCTACTTTTTCCGACTCGCAGCCTCCATCGCCTATTTGCAGATTGGTGAACTGGTGATACGCCACCGCAATAGCTTGCGTATGAACCGTCGATAACGGGGGACTTGTCGCTGCCAACTGAACCGAAAGGTGATCTAAAGTGACCATTACATGTAGTTTCATAGGTTATGCACCAAATCCTAGCTATATTGTTTTTAGAAAAGTAATGCACCATATAAATATTTGCAAAAGAGTCGACTACATCCAACTAGACACTATGGCAAAGGTTGTAAGGTCATGATAGGGTCGCGGCAAACATGCTTGTGCTCACTCTACGCAACGAGGCGCCGACCAGGGCAAACACCTCGACGGCTATTGCTTATCGCGATAATGAATCATGCGGAATCGTCTACGCTTTCGGCTTATTACAAAGACAGCTATCTCGGGACCATCAGTCATACATGGAATGTAAACGTTAGCTTTGGGATCGTCGCAAAATGTCCATAATTGCTGCAAGACACTTTGAAGATCAAATCACTTGGGCACTTCCTCCCGCCGGTGTTTATCTCGGGCCAAGTCTGCATACAAGCTACATTTCGTGGAACACAACGTGCATGTCGTCGCTGGCCCGTCTGGAAAGTAAGCACCTCCCAAGTGCAAGTTCTTTGTGGTGTGTGTGTGTCCTACAAGGGAGGTGTGACATGTGTGTGTGTGTGTGTGTGTGTGTGTGGTTTTCTTATCGGGCTCCTACAAGGGGACGTTTTGTCGCTGGGATCTAACGAATACTTTTGTCGCCGGCTATCGTGAACCCAGAAACGGCATTTCACCTGTTCGTGGAGTGCCCGGTGTCCGTGATGATCCGGGACCGTGGGGACTTGGCTGGCGCGCTTGCATCCAGTCGGGTCTTGGACTCTCCATCCGGCCATTAAGGAGTGGTTTACGATTGTATGTCGTCGCCGCCAAAGACAATACCGGATGGGCTACGCTCCCTTGTTCTCATGACAATTTGGGTAATTTGAGGGAGGAACGCCAGTGAGCTTTCTCGAAAGAATGTAAACATCTATAGGGTATCGTCGACACCATCATTGGCCCAGGAAGCTATGGATTCATCAGGAAACATGGGAATCGTATTTGCTAGCCGACCACAATCTGGGCCTTCTCAAGCAAATGACATTGTTGTTACACCCGATTATATAAATTAGTCCCCGGTGTTCTAGGGGTGGCTCGGACCTCACATAGTGAGCGCCGAGTAAAAAAGGGTGTGTGGCTTTCTCGTGCCTAAATTTGTAAATCAGATGTAAACTCTATTTTCTCTTATCAATGAAAAAGCCTGGTAACGGATCTTCCAAAAAAAAAAAGAATGTAAAACATAAATTACATAACACTTGAAGAATACGCCTTCGACATCTTGACGCCTGGCTTCACACCGTGTCCATGCAGCCGGGACATTTAGGGGTGTTTGATATGGGCCATTTAAGGGTGCAGGAGCCCCAGCGTCTTGTTGCCGTTGTTTGATATCGTTTACTTGTTCCTGGCCTGCCCCGGTGCGATTCCCTCTCTCTCTGGCTCGCGCCCTTTTTACTCCTCATCCCTCGTTCTCCTCGGCGGTGGCCACGCCCTCATGAGCGAATCTGGGGCCATGGCGGGGAGCTTCTGAGCCAGGCTTCATGGCGCCGTCGCTGAACCGGCGGAGAGTTCTCGCGCCTTTTTGGCGTGCCTCTTAAGCCCCCTCCCTCTCCCCTCCTCACTTCTTCTTCTCTCCTCTCCACACCCACGCCGTCGACGAGGTTTGCTGCCGGCGCTATTGCGGGTTTCCCGAGGGCTTCCTCTCCGTCCCGTGTGGATCTGCCCCGTGGTGGCGATATCACCTTCAGCGAGGGCTCAGTAGTCGGTGTTCTTCCTCTTTCTTCCCGGCGAGGGCGTTGTTCGTGGGTCGGCGTGGATCTCGCCGGCTCGTGAGCTTCCCCGCCCGATCTGCCTCCTCCTCCCCTACCTCCATCCGATTTGAGCTGCATCTCGCGGCTCTCCTCGACCGAGGTGAAACCCCTATTTTCCCCATGTTTTTGGGTCACAGATTCATTGTCTTTTGCTCAGATCTATGTGTTTTTAGTACATGCTATGTTGTTGTTGTACTTTTTGTACCATGGTGATTTGTTCCTTCTAAATGAATCTAGTTGATGCCGTGATCATATTTAGCTTTGTTTTGAGATGCTTGGCCGATGATGAGTAGCTATTGAGCTTTGGGAGGCATTTTTTTGCAATGCGGCCGTGCATTTTATCTTGTTGAATGCATACACTTTACATTTGAGAGGCCACCGAGGGTCTACCATGATTGCTTATACATCTATGGATGCATGTAGATGGATGGAAATGCACAACTTCAGTCTTCATCTAGGCAAAATTTCTTTGGAATGGTTGTTGTGATGGTTTGCTTTGTGGTCAATAGGCTTAGAAGGATTAGGGAGAAGAGGTTGTCCCCATGGCCTAGAACACATCTTTCGAGAGGCATAGACGAGAGGACACTCAGGATGATGTATAATTACAATGATGTTGAATGTGTTGCCATGTTGAGGATGAAAAGGGGCCCCTTTTTTTCTTTGTGCAACCTGCTTAGGGAGTAGAGGTCTTGTGAGAGTGTTGGTTGTCCTGTGGAGGAGCAAAGTTGCAATGTTTATTCATGTGGTTGGTCACAACGGGGTTTTAGGGTTTTAGGGTGGTGCACCAATCCTTTAGGAGGTCCATTGAGACTACCGCCCAGAGTTTTCCATCAAGTTTTTTGTATGCCATTGGTGAGCTAAGGACTGATCTCATGAAGCCTCCCTCAACTATCACCCACCCTAAAAATTATGGGTAGCCACGGATGGTTCCCCTATCCGAAGGTACATTAATCTTGTATTGGTCCTCGATTGAGTTGAAGTGTTTTAGTTTCATCTTGTGCTTATGGTTTTTTGCAAACCTTGTGTGTAGAATTGCATTGGTGCCATTGATGGCACACATGTGTTGGCAAGGGTGCCTAGACACATGCAGCGGGCGTCGGGGGTAGACACAAGAGTCCAACTAAGAATGTTATGGTCTTTGTCACTTTGATCCGAAGTTTTTTTTTTGTTCCGGCTGGGGGAAGGATCTGCCCATGATGCACACATTTTTGGCTGATGCCATTGAGAAATGGTTTCCTTGTGCCGCCAGTGTAAATGCCTTAGGTAGTCAATGCACTTATGTCCACTTTCTCCCATTACACACTTTCACACAACTTTTCACCACTTTGTAGGTCACTACTACGGTAGATGCCGGATATACATGCGAGACTTGGGTTTTTGCCTCCATTTAGGGTGTCGTATTATCACTTGCAGTGAGTTCTCCAACACTAACCATCCTACCAATGCCGGGAGTTCTTCAACCTTAGACACTCCTCACTTAGGGTCATAGTGGAGAGGGCTTTTGGTGCACTTAAGGGCAGGTTCAAAATTATAGACAACAAATCATTCCCAAATAAATATGCAAGTCAAAGCGGTTCTTGCATCGCTTGCTACACAACTGGATTATTGGGTTTGGCTTAGATGAGGTTGTTCCACCCGAGAAAGGATTTGTGGGTGATTTGGGTGAAATATGATGATGATGTGCCCCTAGAGAGCCTTGCCATGGTCAATGTGAGGGATGAGATTTGCAATGACATGGGCTGGTAGGGGGTCTTCTAGGACATGATTTTTTTGTAATTCATGGATGTCTACAATAATTTGGTAGACCACGGATATAGAACTCATGTAGTGTAATGCTTATGTCTTTGTTGTAGCTATATGCGAGACCAAATATTTGATGTTCATTCATTTGGTTTACTCCGCTTTCACTTGTTGTTCATTATGGTGGTTCACTTCTTCACTTGTTGTTCATTCTGTTGGTTCTTTGCTCGCTTGTTATAGGATGGCTGCTAATAACATTGATGCCCAAGCTGGTTTGTGTTTGCTGCGAAACATGGTGCAAGGTGTCGCAGTTGCTCATCTTGTAGTAGGGCCGCCAGACTTTTGCCCATCCGGGCCACAGGAGGTAGTTCATGTGGTAGATGAGGCTCCTCCCTGCTGGGGCTGCTGGGGCTTAGCAAGGTCCCATGAGTGTGGACTAACAACATGTCCGGTTTGTCCAAGGAGGATGTCCTAGATTGTGGACTCGAGGCTAGTAGGACCGATAAAACCTATAAAGACAAAAGATGTCAATCAAAGAGCTAAGGCTCAAGGACTACTCCTCGGGCATCTGTTAGCCCAACTCCAAGTGTACAACCACTTGAGGAAGTGGAAATCAAAGTGGTCAAAGGTTGCTGTGTCAAGGACCAATGGGGCAACATTTGATGATGATGTGCATGCCATAATGCTTGGAGCGGGACCACTATCTTGGTCATTGCAAGGTACTTTGTCCGGAAGCATTCTCTCTCCTTAGTTCTCGCCCTCTCTTGACTATGTCCTTTCTTCTGAACTCATTGTGTACAATGAAAACAGGACCACCCAAAGGATGCGAGTTCTTGAATACTCCTATCCGGTTCTGCGAGTTGGAAACCCTTTTTGGTAGCACCTTAGCTACTCTTGGTAGGTTTGCCTTAGGATCAAATGAACCTTTGGGGGTCAACAATGCCGAGGTTTTATTGCCGCTAAGCCTGGAGGGTCAAGACTTCTCTTGTCCTACCTATCAAGGCATGACCAAAGGTCATCCATTTGATCTTGTGCCGGGGCCAGCAAGGGGTACGACCCTTTGCCCGCTGCCACTACCATCGCCACGACAACACGGTCCCAGATCTGTTGGTGGTAAAAGGAAGAGGGACAATTTAATCGAGGATGAGATGCTAATGATGACCAACATGAATGATGCTATCAACAATGTTGCAAATGCTATCTGAAACGGTGTTAGCATGTTGACCACGACCTATACACGGGTCGTCATGGAGACACCAGATTTCTCTGATTGATGCCTTGATTGTTGTCTATACTCACCTCCTTGAGAACAAACCGGTGGCCACTGGTTTTGTGAACATGTCCCCACCTCCACGAGGGCCATTTAACCTTCGGACCTACCTAGCCAAGAACTACTACATGAAGTTGACTTGTTGGTGGGGCAGCCGACAGAGAGGGGTTATTTGTTGAGATGTTATAGTTCCTCCTCTTCCCTCTCCAACATCTTTTTAGGTTGGACCTTGGGTGAACTACTTGTGCATGGTAGATGGCTGACCAACACACGTCCTTTAGATGCAGTTAATTGTGGGAAGGTGGCTAACTTGTCCTTTTGTCTCACCTTGAATGTGGGCTGAACTATATTTTTTCTTTGGTGAGTATAGTAATTATTGGTAGCCTCTATTGGCTACTTGTTGAGCCCTATGTGTGGGCTGAACTCTACTTGTCTTAAATTTGGTAATGTAATATTTGTAGCCTCTGTTGGCTAATGATTTGAACAGTACTATATTATGATCTTATGGCCTATGATTTGCTATAATTGAGCTTATGCACTTACATTCCTAATGTATGCTTGCCTTGCTAGTGGCCTATGATGTGCTTTATACATTCATGGACTAATTTGTCTTACTTTGGCCTATGATGTTCGAACATGTTTGAGGTCTTTGTTTTTCTTTCGCCATGAAACTAAGCCTAGATGGGTCAGTAAACAAGTTGTGTTCCTGCTGCAACTAAGCTTTGTTGATGGTGAAAGCAAGCACTTTGGCACCTATGATGCAATGTTTTGCTGACCCATCTCTCTAGATCGCTCTCGAGGCATTCTTTTTTTAGATTATGACTCCTCTCTTTTGTCTCTTTCATTGGCCTATGATGAACAATTTCTTACAATCGAGGTGGCATTTGATTATTTGTTGTTGTTGTTTCATGCGGTCATCAAGTGTTCTACCATCATCCCGTGATTGCAACCACGGGCCTATGTCCATTTTGGATGGCAACGCGTGGATGATGGGAACACTCCATGGCTACTATGAGTTTGTTCCATGTTTGGAGCCACCTATGATGATTGAAATGCAATGAAACCAGCATTCTCATTTTTTTTTTTTGGTTTTGTGCATTCTGAGGCCTCCAAGTTTCTTTAACTTTGCTTTCTCTCTTTTATTTGTGGCCGTTGATGCAGCAAAATGTGTTTTATTGATGACTACCTCATTTAGATTGATGGCCCATTTGATAATGATACTGCAAGAAGTTTGATTTGTTCATTCCATCTGTTTGGTTGACAAGTCCACGGGTGAGGATCTGCAAGAAGTGTTTGATTTCTCGATTCCATTGCGTATGCCGAGGCCACTTTTATACTCTTATGTCCCATGAGGCTGGGAAACAGGAGGGATATTTCTTCATACCTGCCATGAAGCTCGCGGTGAGACACCATTCAACTGCAACACCAAGCTTAGCTTGAGATGATGGCAGTTGAATGATGTCCCCAGGAGTTCCATGGCTGGTTTGAGCTCTAAAAATCTGTTCTTCGCAATATTGATTCTATGAGGTGGCTGGGATTGAATCTTTTACAAACACCCCACAGTTGCCAAGTTGAGGTCTTCACCGTGAGTTTGTGGAAGATTCAATCACAACCTCCCCTTGGCACCTATGTGATTCTCTTTTTGATCTATGCCTATGATGAGAAAATAATGCCAAATTATAATCTTATGCTTGTTGAGGCAATCGGGCTTGGGCATATGCTGAATTATTTCTCTTGCTGTCATGACATTCATAAGCTATGTTCCTTATGCTCCAAGTTGAAGAAATGGCTATGCATTCCTCGAGGCAAAACTTTACTTTTCATACTTGTCATATTCTGATAAGTTCTTCTTTCTTGCAATTGCATAGATGGCCTGGTATGTTGTGTTTTCGAGGCAAGAAACCTGGGGTGTATGAAACTTGGGATCGATCTTTGTGATTAGGTGAGTGGGTATCCAAACAACTACACAAAAAATTCTCAACAAGACAAGCTGCCGAGGCAGCCTATTTGCAATTCATTCATGCTGATGAACACCCACTATTGGAGGATGCTCCTCTAGTTGAGCCTGCTGGTGCACCTTGGTTGATACTATATGCTGTTGCCATATGCTTCCTGCTGCTGGTCATCATTCTAGTGATCATGTTTGGTTGAATGTGTTGTGTTGTACTGGTCAACTCAAAAATTCAGCTCAATCATGTTGTTTTCATTTGCCAATGATGCATACCTTAAAACTGATGTTTAGTTATGGTAATTATTAGCTGAGGCCATTAATGTAGCCCTTCACAAACCATTTCATCTACATTTGCTTCTCAATTGTGTTCAACTACACTCTTGCTGCTAGTGTTGATCATCCTTGTCATTTGGTTCGGTTAAATGTGCTATGATCTCCTGGTTTGTTTATTACCCATTGTTTAACAACTGTGAACATGTGGAACTGTAATTTGTGGACATGTGAACTGTCATTTTGTGCCGATGATGCATATTATTAGTTGTGGCAATTGTTTCTCAACTCCTGTCATGTTGGTAGCTGTTTTATTTGAATTGTGGTGCTCTTGAAATTGGCCCAAATCAAACACCATCCCAAACTGGTAGTTGAGTTGGTTGGTGCCTCAGCCAGGCCCATGCAGTGGAATCAAACAAAAATTGTCTGGGCCAGGCCGCCGGGTGCAGGCCGCCGGGTGCAAGAAATCAAATAGGAGGCCTTGGCGCTGGGAGCCGGGCCATGGCTGGCCACGGCCTGGCCTGGCTGGCCAGCCCCCAGCTGCAGGAAATCAAACACGCCCTTAGGTTGTAACATCCTGTTCTTTGATATCCAGCATGCTACAGTATTCCATGCTACTGTTGTAACTATTGAAATTTAGTATCACTTTATGCCATTCCCTAGATTAATAAAAAGGTCCTATACTAACGAATAAAAACAGTAATACTGTGTTTTCTTAGAGTCCAGTAGATGAAGATTCTAGTATTGCTGTCCTGGCCTATATAGACGGATAACTCTGGATCAGCATGGTCCTCCGTCTGGAACAGTAAAATTTACACAATATTTAATTTCCCAATTTACATATATAGACGGTACAACATTATTCATCGCAGATATTTTTTTTTTTTAAAAAATGAAGCGTACATAAAACGCTGATGGGTTCTTAGCATTTCTTTCGGAGGTCCCTAAGTCACAAAGAGCTGATAGGTGCAGGTTATTGGTGGACCTAATAATCTTTATTTCCTAATGGCGATGGAAACTAGGGAACTGCTACACAAACGACGACCAGCGTGGCCGTTATTCTATTGTAGTGTTGATAACAGCAAGAGCAATACTGTATCATATGTCAAATGGGAAATTAAATACTGTGAATCTTTGTCTTCAAAGAGCTGGCCATATCGGTGTGAGATGTACGCTGTTATATATGGTCTCTACTCTCTAAACTTAATCAGGCCAGCGCTTTTTCAGGTCACCTGGTAATTCCTCTTACTGCACATCGAACAAGTCACTCAACTCTGCGGACTCCTTGAGAAGTTGACATAAATTAAACAGCAATTTGTAGCAACTTGTTGCTTCGATCGTCCATCGTTGTGTAAGTACGGGAAGCTCATATCCTCCTTAATTCTGGAACAAGATAAATATATATGTATGTCATATAAGTATAGCTATTATTCTCTGCTGCTTATTAATCATTGTTTGAATTGAATACACATGGAGAGAGTTATTACTCATAGCGATTTGCCTTTCGCTGCAGTGATGTATATACTTACTCGATCTGCTACTGCTAGTTTGTGGGCGTTGCAGGCAGTATCGAAGCTTAATCGAGGACCCCATCAGAGACATCAACCGGATGGATCGTGGAGCGTGGATACTGGAGCTGTACGCGTCGTTCCACAGTACCGCTAACCTGGAGTTGCTTTGGGTGACTAGGACTTTTGAGCTTGCGAGGGTAGCCCGCAGATTGCATTCAAGACCGGACGCCGTCGTCCCATCCCCATTCTTGGGCATGGGACGCTACATAGCAGCGATTTCACGGTCCCCAACGTCCGCTACGCCCCGGTACGACCTATAATGTCATCTCGGCGCGGCAGCTTGATTGGGATCACGGCCTGCAAACTGTATTTGAGGGGCAGTGTTGCTACATAGTAGATCCAAAAAACGGTAGGATCGTTGGTCGCGGCCGCTTGTTGGAATACAACATGTGGGGAACGTACCAACTGGACTATCTACGTATACCCAAAGTCGACAAGGTATGTATGTACGCACTTGTTTCAAAAAAATACTCGTATACGTGCATCGAACATACGTACGAACTAGCTAGCTAATGCCCATTTTGCATGCACTCGGACCGGCCGCACGCGTATCTGCGAATCCAGAAGAAGAAGGACCTTACTTCGAATTTGGTGCAAAAGCTCTCTCATCGCATGGAGTGTTGGACAGGATCAGGAGCACGCATGCGGCAAAAACAGAGAAGAATGTGATCTTTTCGATCAGTCAATAATAGAATCATTTGAGATATCTCGACGGCCAGGAGATCACTCAGGAATTGGAAGGGAAGGAGGAAGTGAAGGGTTGCCTACTGAACAAGACGCCAGGGAGTGGGTTCTTGACTGTTTTGCAGGGCACCACATCAGCTCCAACCTTATGGTGATGTACAACTTGAGTAGTCATCACAACGACGAGCAGCTGTACGGTGCACGTCGACGCATTCCTTGGCGTGGTTCCGTACGAACTGCATGCTTGGACATCCCGAACGTCGCCTACGTTCCTACATATGTGGCTGCTGGTGGCGGCGCTGCCAGTGACGTCATCTCAGTGGCCCAGCTCGCTTCTGATCATGGCTTGGTCACCGTCTTCGAGCCCACAGGTTTGCTACATCAGGGATCCAGCGACTGCAGGGGAACACGGAGGTCGGCCGAGCTCGTCTACGCGACGGCACCTACGTTCTGGAATATCTGTGCATCGACCAGCTAATAAGCCATGAGCTGTGTAGTGATCAAGGTTTGATGCGGCACGTACGTAATCGCTCTTTTTTTATGCGGCAAAACCAGTGCATGCTTTGACGCAAGGTTTTTCGTGCGCAGACGCCGATGCATGGTTGCTCCCCACCACCTCCGGTGAGCGTGTAGAGCGTCATGCACTGAGCCACAGCCAACAGCATGTACTGGCAACGCAGCACTCCACTTATACACTAACCGAGTGGCCCGACGACGACAAGTTTGGACTGCTTCGATTCGAGAGGTACATATTACGTACATAATTGTCATACAGACGACACTTTCCATAATCTTTATCGTCTTGATTGACTTTGATCAAATGTTTTTACACTGTTTTTCTATCCCATTGCATGTTTACTGCCTTACTTTGATCACTTGACAATGGAATAGGTTTCAAATAGGATAACATAAAGTAAAATGCCAACCTATAAATTAACTAAAATGGTGGTCGTTGTTGTATAAGTAATAGAGGACTCCAAGTATGTTGGACTGAGAAAGAACCCTAAGTACACATAATCTATACTCCAAGTATGTTGTATAAGTAATAGAGGACTCAAGTATGATAGGTAGATTGAATTATTAGAAAAAACAGTCCTACTTTCATATATATTTTTTTTGAGATTACACAGTACAACGGGGCGCTCAACACGCACGCACACTCACCCCTATGAACACACGCACGTAAACCCTACCCTATGAGCATCTTGAAGGACTGAGCCGGCAATCTTGAAGTTCACGGTCACCACAGGCGCCCTAGGCTGTCGGCGGGGGACGTCGCCTACCACTTAATCGCTTGGCGCGGGAAAATCCTAGAATAAATCCAGGATAATGTGTCGCACCCAAGATTTGAGCTGCGGGTGGGAGCCCCCAACCAATGGCCTTTGCCATTGCGCTGTGAAGCCCCTTGACCTACTTTCATATTTTCTAAAATGGAATTAGTTATGTTTTCTGACACTAGTTGAGGGGCCAAAGTTGTTTGTTTTTTGATATAGCCAGATGCTTCTATGGGCCTTGTTCGTTTGTGCACCATTGAAATAGCCCAGGAGCTGTTTTGAGCTAGGAACGATTCACTCATTCAGTTGCTTGTGTTCCAGACCTCAAGAGGTGGGGAACATATCTGTACTTTTGGTACTCAAAATGTGCAGGATTCAAACCAGGCTAATAATCCACCTAGAACCATTGCTTAACCTAACGCCTATTTTACCAAAGGGTGAGACCGTCCCATGCTATTTTATATTGGCCACCTTGCTGGTAATAACTTAATTATACAAAAAGATATACGGATGTAAGGATTTCTTTTTTTAGTAAGCATGTTCGTGTGTTGTAATTGGGTACACAACTTGTTGTTAACATGGAACTAAACGAATGTAGCTATAGGAGACTTACTCAACGAGATCACGCGATGCATTTGATTTCGTCTTGGAATCGAACATCACAGGCCTGTAGATATGCTGCTCTAACTCATATGGGCACGAGAGAGAGTGATAGATCATGGAAACACTCGGTCTTCCAATTCGCTTTCAAATTGGATGTCACACCGTGCTTGGACATGTCACTGTAACACGTAGGGGCATAGGAGATGTTTTGTTTATCGCATCATCATCAGATAGAATGGTTGTGAACAAAGTCGGATCAAGATGTAGATATAGAGATAGGATTTGTCCTACGCACTAGTACGTCTTGTAAGGATATTAATACAGGGTCTATGTTTAAAGCGCACTTAATTATACTATGTGTTGACGAAGAATTGGGGTTCCATACCAACACACTTGGGGTGGGTCTTGGACACCCAACGAGGGTTCGCGATCAACCTACAAGCAGCGAGAACCGCGACGGGCGTTACCGCAAGAACAAATCAAGCCCGATGTGGCCCGGTTTTATTTGGAGCGACCTCCGAACGCCCTCAGAAGGATCCGTCGGGGAGAACGCGACGAGGATGCCCTAGGATCGGCAAGGCCACCTAGAACGCCGAAAAAAATTCGAGGAGAACGCCAAAACAGTAGGATAGAGGGGTTGGGAGAAGAAGATTAGGGTTTGAGGGAGTTGGTATGTGATCTTTGATCGATTGGATGTAGATGGGATCAAATCGGCCATGAACCTCTCATTATATAGAGGGGTGGTCTTATCCCATTAGGGACCGCCTTAGATGCATTTCCAAACACCAAAACCTTCCAAAACACGATCATAAAAGAGATTAGTTCGGACAGGTCTCAGCCAGGCGTGCGTGCCGGACGCCATTTGCGAGCGCCGGACGCGATCTAGAGAGCCCTGCAAGGAGGCGGGGGCTCCGCCCGCTTCGCGGGTTTGAGTGCCGGGCGCTCGGGCATAACGTCGGCGCCGGGCGCAGTCCCGTAAGGACTGCAGCCCGAGGCCACCGCCCGGGCGTCCACCGCCGCGTCGGGCGCCTCTCTAAAGGACCGAAAAGGTGACTAGAGGGGAGGGGGGGGGGAATAGGAGCCTCGGCAAAATTCTTCGAGTTCCCGATCTTGTAGCTCTCACAACCCCTCAAAGCAAACCAAGCAAAGCACGGTGTGATGCGACCTTGGATGCAAGGTGGATGACTTAGGGATTGCCCTAAAGTCACAACGGATCAACCGAAACACCACAAAAGTTTATCACACGAACAAGTTTACAGAAAACAGCACAAGGACTCCAAACCCAAACTTATACTGGACTTGTCACAGCAAACACCCAGGCTAATACCGGACTTGTGTACATATATCGGACTTGTCTGGTATTTCAGCAGCACAACATATACTATGGGAGAAAACGTCAAAACCCCACCAAATGATGCCTAAACTTCATGAAAATTTAACCTAAGCTTCTAGACACCATGGGGAACATCTCCACAAAATTTGAGCTCGAAGCTCGGAGGTTGAAAAATATCGGACTAGTCCGGTATGCATATCGGACTTGTCGATTGTCGAGCTATGTGCGAGAAAAATCACCAAGAACACCAAATCGATCCAAACTCGATCAAAACTCCATCTTAGGTCACAAGATTTGAGCCGGATGATCTAGGCATGTAGGTGACTGAAATCCCCAAGAGAAATCTAAGACTTACCAAGCAAATCGGTGGCAAAATCGAATCATGAAATAAAAACGAGCTTTTGAGGCACCAACACAAAATCACTCCAATCCATGAACACAAGTGGTTTCAATCCAAGTCCTTCCGGTGAAACACATTGTCACTTGGTGAAACACAACACCTAGCAACAAGAAACGCGAGAAATGAACCACAAATGAAAAATCAAGCACTAGAAAGGGGAGGGAAAAAGCACCGCGACAAATAGAACTCAAGAACGCGAAATCGCAACACCACCAGGTGAATCGATCGACCCCAAAAAGCCCAGAGGGCAGCGCTCTCTTAGTGGGCGCTTCCCTCAACACTGAGGCACAAAATAGTTTTACGGTCCCTCCCACCTCTAAGAACAACTCTGGATGGGAAACCCTAATTAAAATGGAAACTAGAGAGACAAGTCCGGGGGAAGGGACTGCCTTGATATTTATAGCCCAAGTCCTAGTGACTGTGCAATTACTACTCTACCCTATGGATACAATTGCTGAAACCCCTTAGCCGAGGGCATAATGGTCGGACTTGGATATCTTCTGATCCTACGGCCACCGTGCCTCCTCATCACAGTAGCATCTTTCCACGCAATCTTCCGGATGTCGCCACGTGCCGTCCTTCCGTCGTCCCGTAGCGTCCGGGTTTTGAGGCCCAAATCCATGAAACCTGCCACCCGATGGTTTTTTGGCGCCAAACCACCAAACCCGCCCATGGTTTTGAGGCCCAAACCCGCGAAACCCACGCTTTGATGGTTTTGAGGGCAAACCACCAAACCTCCGACCGACCGTGTCATCGTCGTCTTGACCACCAGTCGCCAAGTCATCCGAGCTCCCCGCTGCTTTGCTCGCCCGTCTTGACCTGATCAACACGGTCTCACCACGTCCTCTTGCATTCGTCGATGTCCTAGATGTCATCCACCATGGCTAGCCACCAGCTATCATCTTGGGGCTCACACCTGTACAAAACGAACCAAGAGATCGTCTTCGACACACTTCACGTGTGCCGGTAAACATAGCTGAAACATAAAGAATAAATGAAAATAGAAGTAAAATGTTGAATGTTGACAATCACTCAATCATAAAACTAAACACATGTGACCTAAATCAACCATGTGTTTGCACTCTCGGTCGCAGCTTGCCGTCCGGTGCGTGGTATTCTCGACCAGTCACTCACCTCGCCGGGTTTCTTGATCTTTTTTGTCCTTTGGTATTCTCTAGAAAATTACCACGCTTTGGTCCAAGTCATATTTTTGTATCCTGTGAGAACCACTAAAAATCAGGTCCGGCCATCTTTGGGTGTCAACACTATGATAATATACAAGATCTAGTACCATCCCGGTGCACTGCTTTTCTCTCATGCACAACATGTACTATATAACAATACCCGCCTGCTTATAGTCTATTACTGATTTATAATCACTTATAATCATGGATTTTTGTGTATTCTTGATTTTGCATGTTCAACGTTCTTGATCTGATCAGTAGCTAGCTGTCAAAACCAGAAATAATAATAGGTTGTTCCTTTTCTTTTTAACCGAGGAATCTGATTAATAATAAGTGGAAACGTACATAGACATGACATGTACTGCGAACTATGAATGTATTTACACATAATATATGTGCAGGTCTGGTGGCGATGGCGCATCTAAGGTCCCAGTACGCGTTGGCCCAGCCTTTGCGTACAGCCATCCAGTCGTTGCATCTGAGCTCAACAGGGATGTATACGTTATGGACAGTGGTGCGTCCTTCCACATGACTCCGGACATTAACCTGCTCCACTCATACATGCGCCGTGACGACGGCATGTTCCCAAGCCATTTCCCCGCCGAGATATACGTCGGCAACGGCGTCCGTCTCCCGGTCCGTGGTATCGGGAACATCGAGACTGGTGTCATCAGGCTGGAGGACGTCCTGCACATCGAGGGGCTGGTCGCAAATTTGGTTTCCGTGAGCCAGCTGACCCATCAGCTCACTAACCAGCTCGTCGACCACCTTGGCAAGGCTTCTCGCCAGCTTCATCCGGTGGGTGTGCTCTTCCGTCTCAATGGTTTCGCCGTCAATGTAGGCCAGGCTGAGGTTGGGCATGGCACCAGGGTGGATCAGGTTTACCATCTTCAGGCACTACGCGAATTTCCAGCCAACGATTAAGGTCATGATTGAATATATATATGGCTAGTTACTAGATGATGAGCATCTCAACGGTTTGCCAATTGTTACTTGGCAAATCTTATGATTTGGTAAGTTGCTAAATTATTTTGCCAAAAAAAACAAGTGATCTCCAATAGTTTGGCATAATCCACTTGCCAAAACTCAAAGTGGTCCCACAAGCCTTTTTTTCGGCAACATCTATTTGCCGTAAAAAAAAAAAAAATTAATTTTACTGATGACCCTGTATTTTTTCACTAATCAACCGAGCCCATATATAAAAATTAGCATATCTAGCAAACTTGGATCGGGAACCCTGGGAGAGAAACAAAATTGAATTTTCATCCTTAGTTCCTCCTCACATCGATGTACAGATCACGACCCTAATCCGGCCGGCCGAGACACGGGTGGGTCAGGTGGGTCGCAAGGCTTGGCTGTGACCTGCAGTGGCCGCTCCTTGCCTCTAGGGGGCGGTGGGCGCTGACCTGACCGGCTTTGCAGGAGAAGGCGAGAAGGCGAGAGGGAGGTGGGTGTGTCGCGATGGCAAAAGCCTATCTTGGCGCATATATGCGCGTGAAGAGAAGAAATTTGCCAAGTTGCTATTTTTTGCCAAGCCAGATAGCAAACTGTTGGAGATGATTTTTTTCTTATTTTGCTAAAATTTTATGGATGGCAAGTTAAGATAGCAAACTGTTGGAGATGCTCTAATCTGTCTATTTGAAACTTGAGTGATTTGTCCCATTGGGTCACTTAAGCAATTTGATGGGTCAAATCGTACAAATCTAAAAACAAAACAAAAACTGTGTGATTTATATATGCCCTTTAATCACACAAGTAATGGAATAGGCCACAAAACACACAAATAACAGGGTAAACAAATCGTGTGAAACATGCAAAGGTATCACACGAATGCTACCAGACCCTAACACATCTAGATGGACGAGTAAAATGTGTACTAGTTACATCAAAATAATCTAAGAATTAAACATGATGAGAAACAGTAAGTGAAGTTCAAAATACTACTATAATTAGTAAAAAAATTTGCAAACAAATAAAAAAATACAAAAATCAATTCTATAAATTGCAAATAACAAAAACTATTTTATAAAATCATTAGCAGAGGGAAATTAAACATACCAAAAAGAAAGCTAAAAAATTCAAGAAAACAAAAATTCCCTTTCAATACCAAAAAAGGAGGATACTTTAGGGATCATATATTATAATGACATCCCAGTGATGTTTTGCACTGACAAGCAGTCGCACTGCACTTGCAACAAAATCAGAGATCAAGAGAAACATTGCTCAGCTAGCTCTTATCTGTAATCGCGCCTGAACACTGGAAGCAAACTGGATGCGGCCGGATGCCTAAACCGATGTGATCAATAAAAAGGGCCAGATGCAACGAAACCGGCCGAATTCTCCTGTTTCTTGCCATCTGTCATCAACCAGGCCTTGGCGGTCCACGCCAGTGCTTGACCTCTTACAGGATCACATCAATTAGCCTAGCGGCCTAATAACTAGAAAATATCTCAGCTCTGGAAATCTTGTAGTGGGCCTGAGCGAGCTGACCAACTCGGTATAGTTTTCCTCCCCTCTATGTCAGTAGATTATTATAATACTATAGACAGTATTCGGTTTCAAGTCTAATGGAAGTGATTTGATTGTACACACAGCCATGCATTAATGAGGGAGAGACCAAAAATCTTTTTTCTTTGTGTCACAGCAGCTGTCAAGGGCGTCGAACCCCTGACTGGCCGGACCTCGGCTACGTAGCTCGTAGCCGCCGTCCGTCACGCCCGCGAGGTTATTCCCCTCAGCCGTCGGCTTAACAAAGAGAGAGAGGTTAGTGATAAACTTCTTGCTTAATCTTTGAATGTGCCGCATACATGCATATATGGCCATCGGCCTCACAAATGGAGAAGGCTCTCCTTGATTGTAGGACTAATCCAACTAATCAGCTAGCTAGCTTTCCTCCTAGCCACTCGCCCTGCCCTTCCTGCGTGCTGGCTGCACGCTCGGCCGCTGCTCGCTCAGCCGCACGGCGCACGTCGATCGTGGGCTATCCTGCGCCCTGGCATATGTGCGACTGCACATGACAGCCGCGACGCGGGAGGGGCGCCGGTGGACGGCGCCCGGCGGCAACATGGCGGGCGGTGTGGCGGCGTTGGTGGCGGCACGCGGGCAGCAGGGGCGGCGCGTGTAGAGGGCAGGGGCGGCGTCTAGGTTAGGGGTGCGAGAGCGAGAGAGCCTGAGCTGGTGTTACCCCTTTAATTTTTTTCTGATTAAGAGTCAACTAATTACATGCCCCTTGTATTTATAGTCCGGGGAGACTTGCACGCTAAGAAATATCTAGAAGGTTTCCTTATAGATTGGAATACCTATTGACAAAGCAAATCTAAATTGGTTTCCTAATTTTATTCCCTAATTTTATTTGATGATGATGATGACGGGGCGCGGGGGCGTAGCCGCCGGGGCTTCTTCCCTTTGCGTGCGTGTGTGGCCCATGGGCCCATTTGTTGTATCTTGTGACATCTCTCCCCTTTCTCTTGACAGCACGTCCTCGCGCTGTGGTGTTGCACGGCTTTTCTGTTGCTGGTTCAATGGATGGAATTCCATTCTTTTCTTGGCCCGTGGTAATGTTGTAGATTCTAGCGGGGAGGCTTGCGTTGATGGCAAGGGCGTCAGGGGTGATGGCTAAATGCAAGAGTATGCAGGAGGATCCCACTTGATTGGAGAACTTCCCACATCACTGTAGATAATGTCGCGGCGTAGTAGTGGTTGTTGTCACCAATGATGCCCATAAATAGTGTCCAAGCTGGTGCTCCTGCTTGGAGCTTGATGGTTCCGGCGATTCCATGGAGTTCGTAGCACTACTACAAAACAGGCACATTAGAGGCGGCTAAAGATGCACATTAGGGGTGGCTCCTCCGGCCGCCCCTAATAAAACACCCCTAATGTGCTTCCACATTAGGGCGGTTGACAGGAGAATCTCAGATTTCGCATTTTTAAAATTCAAAAAAAATAATAAAAAGATTTTTTAATCGGGTAAGACCCCACCCGCCAGCCACCCACATCCCCTACACATGGTGATTTTTCAAGCTTTTTGCAAATGTTGCGGCCGCCAAGATTGAACCAGCGACCTTGAGCTCACGCGCGACCCTTCCCTCCACTACGCTACACACTTGTATGTGTCTATATCCCATTCAGCGTCCTCATATATTATACAAATCCGAGTGTAAATTGACTATTTGAGGCCCTAAACGGATTCAAACTAAAAGTGGTCAACTACAAAGTTTCATAACTTTTCGAGATCTACATTTCATATTTAGGAAGTTTTTCCGTCCAGTTTTTCTGAAATTTGAATTTCAAATTTGAGACATTTGAACAAAACTTTTGCATGACTAGATGATTTCAAACTAAAAAGTGGTCAACTACAAAGTTTCATAACTTTTCGAGATCTACATTTCATATTTAGGAAGTTTTTCCGTCCGAGGTAATGTTTTTAAAATTTTAATTTTTAGTGCCCCATTTTAAAATTCGAAGAACCCTTTGTAGGGGCGGCTCAATATAGAGCCGCCCCTATTGTGGACCACATTAGGGGTGGCTCATCACCGGCCGCCGGGGTACGCTGAGCCGCCCTAATGTGTCCTCATTACGGGCGGTTCGTCTCGGCCCGGGATTTTTCGCATACATTAGGGGCGGCTCAAAGTATGAGCCGCCCCTAATAAACGTAAAGGCACCCTCTTAGTGACCTTTTGTAGTAGTGTAGGCGGTCGACATAGCGGCGAGGCTGGATTGCCATGTTTGTTGCCTCCTTGTTCTTTATCGGGTACATGTCTTGGGGGAGAAATTGGCTATTTTGCCCCGTCGGGGCGGGTTTTATTTGGAATGCCGGTGAAATTGTGGGCTTCGGCTGGACTGCCATTATGAAGTGAGCCACGCACGCGTTAAAATGCCCCGAGTACCAAATTCAACATTTTCTTTCCCGTTTTGCCCGGCCCTTTATCTCCTTCGTTTCACTCACGCCACGGGTCGCTTTCGTCCGCCGCCGCTGCCCGCGAGGCGAAGCGGTGGCGAGTGGCGGCTGGGGCCATCCCGGTGGTGAGTGCCGGCGCCGGGCTCGCCCCTCCCGTGCGGACTCCGCCCACGCCGCCGAGGTCACCGCAGCGGCGCGCGACGCACGCGCCGCCCCAGCGCGTATGGCGGCGGAGGATCGACCGAGGCAGCCTCGCGCGACCGGGCCGTGGAGCTGCCAGACCGGGCGGCGCGCGTCCCTCCTCTCGCTCCCCGCTGGGTACCGGGCGCAAGGCCCCCTCCCGGCTGTGGAGCTGCTCGCGACCTCCGTCTCTCTTCCGCGCGGCGGCAGGCGTGGGACTTGAGCCGGGCAGCGCCACGGAGGCGGGCGACAGGCAGGTGATGCCGACGCGCCAGCCGTCGGCCACCAGGCCGCCGTTCCGGCCGCTTGCCGCCCGCCGCTGCCACAGCGTCACAGGCGGGCGCGGCTGCCTAGGCCGCCACCACGGCCCGGTGAGCCTCCCTTCTTCGGCGAAGTCGAGGCGGGAGAGGGAGTTCGAGGGAGCCCGAGCGAGATCCGCCCGCTGCGCCGGCGCGAGCTCGAAGCTCCGCCCGCCGCTGTCCGCCGACGCGAGATCCGCCCCTGGCCGGCGGGCTCCGGTGGGCGGCTGGTCGGCGTCCCCTCCCCGCCCGACGAAGCTCATCCCCGGCGGACCCGTGAAACAAAGGAAGGAGATATGCTTTCGGGGCAAAACAGAAAAGAAAAAGACCAGGGCATTTTTAGCGTGTGTGGTTCACCGTAATGGCAATCCAGCGAAGCCACGATTTTCTGGCATTTCAGCGAAAACCCACTTCGGCTGGCAAAATAGCCAATTTCGTCTTTGGGGTAGTTCTGTTGGATTAAATATTTCATACCTGATTGTTGAGGATACAGAGAGAGTCGACCATGCTGATAGATGTGTTGCATCGTTGACCATGGTGAAGGGCAGTGGTGGATTGTTTGCATCTATTGCGTTGGATATCTCCCAATTTGCAACTCCAGGATATGACAAAAATTGTGGTTGTAGTGATGTTGGTGCTCGGAGAAAATAGTATGACAAATATTTCCAGGGTTGCGAGTTGATGTACTGCAGTAGTCGTTGTCATTGGATGTTTCAAAAAATTCTAGTTGGGATTCATGTGTTACCTCCTATTTTAGTTGCCCTGTGTGGCTGATCTGATTGTTGTTGGTCTGAACTGGGCATACTGGCACAGTCGGTTGATGTGTTGTTGGTGGTCGAGGCTGGTTTGACTTCTCCATAGTGATCTCCGTGATGCTTGCTAAGAGGGATTGCCCAGATGTCATTGCAAAAATATTATGTGGAGCATGTCTAACCTATTGGTCCTCCATAACCACTTGCCTAGTGACCGTGGATGGAGTGATGGCCTGATTTGTGAGGCCATTTATATCTATGATGTTTGTGATGCCCAAGATGTTGGGTTTCAGGTCGCTGGTGTAGTCGGCGTTGAGAGGCAGCTCGAAGTTGCGCATGAGACACCATTGGAGGTTGTCCCAGTCCTCCCGTGGCGCGACTTGGATCATGCAGAGGAACCAGAGAAGTACCGCTATTGCTAGGTGGTAGTGGCATACCTCTTGTATTTGTTAGGGCTGATGTTCTGTTGTCGAAGTTGCTGATGGGGGCGCCTTCATTGCCGGAGCTGGCGCTGGTGTTATCGGGGAATCCGACTCGCTGGGTGTGGGTTTGCCTGTGTTGTACTTGCCGGGGATGAAGCCAAGATAGGAGTCGCAGCTTGCTTGTCGATGTTCTCCGCCATAGTAGATGTCCATGGAACGCCCAGCAGGTGTACCGGGTTGATGTAGTTGTTGGAGTTTAGCGAATCGGTGATTACGCCCGGTGGTGGCACCCGTGTGGGCGTCATTGGTGATGTCGATGTTGGCGTCGCGTTCCCTTGATGAGCTGAAGACTGTTGTCGATGGAGCCCGCGTCGTCGATGGTAGGCATGGCGATGTCGAGGACGTCGTGGTCGATGGTGGCGCCCTTGGGAAGGCATCATTGCCGTTGGTTGTGCCCTTCAAGGTGTCATCAATGTCGAGGGCGTTGTGGTGAGCGACGTCAATGGCGACATCGGGTGGCGTCGTTGCAGAGTTGATGATAGAGGTAGGGGTTGCCTGTCGAAAGTAACATGGACTTGCCCGGTGATTGTGGAGCGGGTGGTGTTACGACCGCAAGGCTGTTGACACCGTTGGTGTCCATGGTGCCGGTGTCGCCCAGGATGTCGTTGCGGCCGGCGTCAATGTTGACGCGAGGTGACGCCGTTGTGTTGCCCGCAGATGGCGTTGGCCCCCGATGTTGCTGATGTTAGGGATTATGGTGCGGTGTTATGGGAACCTATCTAGACCGTTGTTGGAGGCTCACGGCGATGGCCTAGTTGGGTAGGCTTTTCGTCGCCGGCAGTTGGTGTACATCGGTGGTTGCCTCCCGATCTGCTCGATCTGAATTACTAGCGCGGGGCGTCCTTGGGGTGGATGTTCTCGTTGCTTTGCAGCTTTGTATGGTTGCGGAGGGGACGACGTCAGTGGCGCTTCGATGGGAGCACCGTTTGTCATCGGTGGCGCCCAAGGTAGGAGCGTCGTCGAGGATGTCATCGAGCTCGCCCGATGGTCTTCATGGCGCGCGAGGTGGCCTAGCAAGATGGCGTTGTGCTGGACTGGGAGGCGGAGCCGTACCTCGTGGTGATGTAGTCGAGATTGCAGCCTTGTTGTAGTCATCCTCGAATTTGAGTGCACGGAGTGCCTCCATGATCATCTCCAAGTAGGACGTCAGTGGAGCGCCATCGAATCTTGACGGTGGTGGTGGTCGGAAGCCATTGGTGGTGGTAATCGCCCCGGTCTCTGGATACCGGTATGTCACAGCCGACGGGAGGGGCGGCGGCGGCGTGAAAGCTGGGCGGCGCCATGGTGGGCGGTGCGGTGGCGTTGGGGCGGGGGCACTTGTGCAGCAGGGGGCGGGCGTGTGTAGAGGGCAGGGCGGCGGCTTGGGTTATGGTGCGAGAGCGAGAGAGCTCGAGCTTTGGGTGTGTTACCCTTTTAATTTTCTTATTAAGATTCAACCGATTATATGTCTCTTGTATTTATAGTCCGAGAGAGACTTGCACGCTAAGAAATATCTAGGAGGTTTTCTTATAAATTGGAATATCTCTTCACAAAGCAAATCTAAATTGATTTCCTAATTTTATTCCCTAATTTTATTTGATGATGATGATGACGGGAGCGGCGGCGGCAGCCGGCCAGGGCTCCTCCCCTTGGGTGCGTGCGTGGCCCATGGGCCCATTTGTTGTACTGTGACACTTTGGGTGGAACATTACTTCTTTTTCTCATTAAATATTTCTTTTCTTTCAAACTAGGAACACGAAGAAAAATTGTTCAACGTGGTAGAGGAAACTATTCTTGTTTGAAATAAAGGTAATTCCATGGAGAAAGGACAAATGTTCTAGGGTAGAAGAAAAATTATTTTGCTGAAGAAAGAAAATGTTAAATCAGTGAATGAACAACACGCCCCCAATTGTCAAGAAAAATTGCCCAAAAATGGCTATCTTCCAAAAGAATAAAACTAGAGGAATGAATACAGTCACTAAATGTTTTGCTACCAAGATTTTTTTTTTTTGTATTTCTATGCTGTAAATTTGAATACAATCACGTATATCTATTTATACTGTCGTGTCAGGGAGATGTTTGCGCCCTAAAAGAACGATTCAATTTTTATCCTTGCAATTAGGGTTCTTTCCAGGCCCCCCATAGTAGATGTAAGTGCCCCAGTTGCTATTAGAACCATTCCGTACATTGTAGCATCCTTGTTGTGAACTTAGCAAGTCCATACTGCCTGGTGTTTTGAGAATATTGGACGAAGCCACCACTTGTATGTTCCTGATATAACTGGCCCTTCCAAAACCTTCCTCTGGGAAGTGTCCACTACCCATCTGTGTGGAAGTATGTACGGGATTAGGTGAGTACACCTCGCCGCCCCACATGATGGAGGAGGCACTGTCTGCCAAGCGGGAGAATATGGATGAGGGCCAGTAGCCCACAATATAACTCCCCACTTGCAACCACCAATTTCCTACCTTGGGATCCTGCAACCCACAGTTTTGGGAAATTCAGAAAATAGGTTTATTGTAAGGGAATGTAATTATAAATCTCTCAAGTGCTAAAGGCATGCATACACAAAAGTCAATGTATTATCATAAGGTATTGCTCTTCAAGCAATGGGAGTTATATTATTTAAAATAGACAAACTATCTCCTAAGATTAAAATTAAGTAGTGTTGGAAGAGCCCTTGCTGAAAAGGTTGACTAGTGTTGTATTTGGCAACAAATATGAAACAAGACAAGTGAGACCACAAATAGGCTAGAGCCACTTTTGATACCCTGGGGTTAATTCTGAATGCAGATTCTGAAAGGACACGAAGCTGCTGGCATAGATACTCTGTGGCCATTCATGATTTTGAATTTAAATGTTCATAATAATGTCAAAGGTTTTTATATTTTACCTTCCAAATTAAAATGTCGATGTCAAATTGTGAGCCACCATAACTTGAGACCGGAGAGATGCTACTACCGATTGCAAACTGGTTGTTTGTCTGGATGAATCCTGGGCAATTTAGGTTGTAGCATCCTGTTGTTTGATATCCATCACGCTACAGTATTCCATAACTATTGAGAATTAGTATCTCTTTATGCCATTCCACTAGATTAATAAAAGGGCCTATACTAATGAATAAAAACAGTAATACTGCGTTTTGCTTACAGTCCAGTAGATGAATATTCTAGTATTGCTATCACTATACAGCGACGGATAAACCTGCAAATTCATAGAGATCATATGGCCATTAGTTACAATAAAACCTCCTCTTGATCCTATACTCAACCTCAAGCTCTTTAAGCAGCACATCATGCAGGCTGAAAGGAAGTTTCCCTTAATAAGGTCTTACCTGCCACCCTACTTCAATGGTATTGAGGTCATTGTTGCTATAGGACCCTCCACTAATCCAGAGCTGGGCCAAACTGAAGTCCTTGTTCTTCTCGAAATTGTTGGTTGCCACAAATTGAAGTTGGTTTTGGTTCCATAGTACTTACCCTCCGGTGCTGAAGCTACGGCATACTTCTCAATGAGAGAGAGAGAGAGAGTCAAATGAGAAATTTCATAAACATAAATAACAATAAATGGTGAATACAGAACTGAGGTGAAGGTGATTCTTGAATGACATTTTGTACATTGTGGCCTGTCGTCACACCGGGCTTGACAGGATCATGGACAGAAATGAGTTTTGGGATGCTCCTGGGCATCTTCTTGCCATATCTCCCAATGGAACCAGCCCTCAGGACATCCTCCTCCTTGATCCTTCGAATTGGTATGGTGTTCTCAGGGCACTTGCCATTCTGATGCCATGTTTGGGTGACTGGCCGACGGGCCGAAACTTTGGGGTCATCATGAAAGCCTTTAGGGTGGTAAGAAGGCCGCATCTGAAAGGTGACCAAGGAGCGTCATTGAGTGATATCATGATACATACACATATATGTGATGGAGAGAGGCACTGCATCCATGCAGCTAGGCTGCACAGAACAGTAAAACGAAAAGGGAAATGCTCCTGCAGAGAGAGGAACCTGGATAGTATGGTTCTCGAGGAGAGGATGATCAAATGCAGGTTGCTTGTAGATGTCTACACAGTCTATGATATCTCCATCTGGACACTGTTAATTTCTCAAAATCAATGGTCGCAACCAAGTGTAGAAATTAAAACAGCGAAGATTGTAAAATAAGAAAGAGTGAAATGCGCTAGGGGTCCTTAAACTTTTCCCCACCGCTCATGTAGGTCCATAAACTTTTGTTTTGCTCATCTGGGTCCATGAACTTTTCTTCACCGCTCATCTGGGTCCAAAACGGTTCAATCTAGTCTTCAGGTCTCATATTTAGGTCTCAAAATTAAGCATCCAAAATGGAGACGAAGCCTCTAACTATGTTCTACAACGGTGGGGTCGCCGTGTTCCATCTCCTGCGAGATAAGGTTCGTCATGGACCTCACGGTCCATGGACAACATGTCATCTCGATGGCTTTCTGTGCGTGCGTGTATTGATCAGGCGGAGGCTGTCATGAACATGGCGGCTGGTGAGGGCTGCGGCGGCCAGCTTTCAGTGCGTGCGTGTATCGATCAGGCGGAGGTTGTCATGAACATGGCGGCTGGAGAGGGCGGCGGCGGCCACTAGCGGCCAAACCACGGCGACGAGTTGCTCGCCAAGTTGAGACAAGGTACAGTGGTATAGTTTATTCTTGTGTTAAGATAACTGTATACAGATTTTTTTGTATCTTGTCTATAGATATTTTTGGTAGCCAAAATAAATCTATCACTCTTAACCATCCTGTATTCGGCTATCACGTGGAATATATAATCCATCTTTGCTATATATGTTTATAGGAGTATTTATTTATCTATAAATTGAAAAAAAAAAAAGAAGCTATGACAAGATCTGTAAATGATCTTTTTATAATAACTGAAACAGCTAAAGTTTTGTCAAAAAAAAAACAGCTAAAGTTACATCATTTTTTTAACAAAAATTAAAGGTGATGTTTATACATTTAACAAGTTAAAATAATGGCTTTTTTGGTTCTGCTGCTCACACAGGGACGATTGCCCGTGGCAAGCAAAGAGATCTTTGCAGCGCTTCTTTCAGAAGCGCAAGGAGAGGTACACATGCATGCACATCATTTCCTGTAGTATATACCACTGTATAGTATATACCATGGCGAAGGAAAACAGACCTGAAGGCTAGTTTGAACCGTTTTGGACCTAGTTGAGCGGTGGAGAAAAGTTCATGGACCCAGATGAGCAAAACAAAAGTTCATGGACCTACATGAGCGGTGGGGAAAAGTTTAAGGACCCCTAGCGCATTTCACTCGAAATGACAGAAGCGGTTGGCCTTCATCTCCCCTCCCTCTCTCTCTCTATATATTTAATGGTCCCCTCTAATCTACGTCAACACTTGCAAGAGGAGCCTTCTTAAGGTGCCTGTGCAGGTCAATCCCTTAGGCTTGGGTGATGTTGATACATAGTTAACAAAATTTATACATGTTCTAGAAAGACTCAACCTACTTAGAATAAAATATATTAGGTGTAAACTGAGGCTCTGTTTGTTTTTGCTAGAGCTTCACCAATTTTGTTTCTGTGTCTGGAAACTTTCAGCAGCACGTTTGTGTGCCCATATGAGAAATTCCATAATAATTGGCCTGATTCTATCAGTTGATAGATGAAGCCGGATATACACTATCCTTTATCTAAAAAACAATTAACAACACCAATCAGCTTTCTAACCAAATACTCAAAGCTAAGGTACATGACCCTCTCGGTGCTACGGTGCAGAGAGGCACAACAGAGGGCGACTGGGTTCTTTTCATTCGCCGGCAGATCTGGCAGTCCTCCTAGCCTTGGTGGCCTCCTTGGCGCTATGAGGTGGGGAGGACTGTCGATGTCCGGTCGGGTACGTAGTTTATGTTCTAGTTTTTCTACCTTAGTGTTCCAGGGAGGCCTCGGCGCAGGCGAGCACGGTGGCACCATCACGAATAAGGCCCATCGCGACCTAGATCTTGCTGGCGGGCGGCGGGTGGTCCGGTAGGGTGGTGTCTACAGGATTTGATGCTTCGGCCTCGATTCCGGGCAGCTCTTGTACATGACTCTGGCCTCATCGGACGCTTGTTCAAACAGTGGTGGATGCGAGATCAGTGCCAAATCTAATGTTGTGCATGCGCTTTGGGAAGTGAAACATAAATCGTGCAACGAGGTGATTAATTGAAATCTGCACAGCTTTAGTATTCCGTTGTCATTGTACCGAGGCTTAATATGACTCTAATGGATGGACGGAGGGAGTATTTCTCTAATTAAAAAACTAAAGCAAAAAATAATTGATTTGTTAGCTAGAGAAGCCACACACACCTAAAGCCATGTTGGCTAGACCCGGCCCGGAGTTGTACCTAATGAACCTTATTACATTTTTATGATTCTATCTCTCTATCTCCAATAGCATGTAGATATATATGCAACAGAGATGTAGGCCACCCGTCGTACAATCGACATGGTTTCACTTCCCCGCAAACAAAATGGAGCCAAAATCAAGGAGACTAGAGGAGATACGCAGTTGTGTCAACATATATCTACCTTAAAGCTTGCGAGATGAGGCTTGTTGAGCCGCCGAAGGAGACTATGCACCTGCTGCCGCTGCTGCTGCACCGACCTCCCGGAAGTCTCTGCCGCCGCCGCCGCCGCACCCACCAAGAAGAGAAACGCGAGCGCCACATTGTAAGCTGGCGTTGCTGCCATTGAGCGGCGTACAGTGCATATCCACGGAGCGAGGCAGCAGATGGGATATATGATCGATCGAGAGGGAGGAAGCTGAGTGAGGGTCGCAGCGTTTTAAAAGTGTTGAGAGCACATGGAGACATCTATAAAAGCCTGGCTTTGGCGTATTTGGGGTTGTTAGATTATTTTTTTTATACTCTTCACATGAGAAAATTCTTCAAAGGGCATCGGAATCTATCTTCACATGTCAGACTACTTTTTTAAAAAAAAAAAGACACGCACGTTAGGGGAATAATCAGAGGTCAACTTCAGACCAGTCAGCCACTTTTCCATTATGGATAAAGCAGTTTCTAAAACTTCATTTTCTAAATCAAGCAGTCAAGCACATATATAATTTCTTATATATATATATGTTGTGACTTCCTTATAGCATAATTTTTTGAGGCAAGTTTATTGCGTGACCTCTTTCTGAGAACAACTTTTTCAACGAAATTTGTTAAACTTACTATTAGGAAAACTTTCACAAAATATCTTTTTTGTTCTCAGAGCAAAATTTAAACAAAAAATTATTTCCCCAGTGCAGTGCATTGATTAATACATCTAGTGTTAGAAACTTATACAAATAGCTTGTAGATTAAACAATATTTTTCTACTCACCTTGCCAATTCATTGAAGTAGGTAATGCACTAGTCCACAATTCTCAATTGTTTAAGAACTTTCAAAATGAATTTATTTACATTGTAATTTAATTCGAGAAGACAATTTTAAATTTTCATTGTTTGTAACATAAGTTACATTTATTGATTTCCACATGGTGCTTATAATTCTGGAAATCTTATATCTTACAAAAGGTGATTACCAGTGCATATTTATTAGAAAACTTGTAGACTTTTCTAACTTCTTTTTTATTTTGTTCTTAGAGCAAACTAAACTTGTTGGAAGCTTCTTGAAACTTTTTACAGAGCTCCATTCTATTTAGTTCCTTATGTTCCAGTTTGTTATCTTTTAGGAGTTCTTCTTTCTGAAATCTTCAAAAGGCTCGAGATAATATATCCCACAGTCCGAATATTTTTCTAGTTAAAAGGTATTCCTCATGTCCCAATTTATCTTTGGCCTCTACTCACCTTTTGATGAACTTGTTAAATAGATCCGGGATTGATTGGCATCAACAACGTTAAGCCTGGTAGCAGCATGCATGCACTACAGCCTATAGGCATGTGCACCAACCTATGATTTATGCCAGGTTGTTGTCTTCATTCGATTGTATATCAAGTACTTACATGATTGGGGTTTAGAGTTTGACTATGTAGTAATTAACTGAGTGCACAAAGAAAGGGATCGGACTAGCATGTTCACAAACTGCTACTTTTCTCCTGGTAGGTATGTTTGACAATAGGCATGTGCCATGAAGCTAAAAAAAGAACTAAGTCAAAAGCAGAAGAAAGCCCATGGAAAGGGGGCCGGCACAAGGAAAGGGAGATGGGGAGCTTTTGAAGTTTGAGAGAGCTATGGTGTACAATTCTTAGTGGCTAAAAAGTGACAAATGGCATCAAACCACACACACAGTTAGTTGTTTTAGCTTAATAACCAAAGTAGCTAATCCTTCCACACCTTACATATGTGCATACCAAGGATAATAAGCTAAAATCAGCTCTTATACATGCATATACCAAGGATAAAAGAGACTTTTACCAAGCAAATAGAACCTACATGCAAATTCTTGACGGCTTAGGCCGGCTTACGATTATTACGTCCAGTAGCCCGTTCATCCATGAACTAATTTATGTCTTAGTCATGGTCATTTTTATCTGTTAATCGTGTTGCACTAATGCAACCACTACTACTGAACCGACTTTTAGTCTCGTGGCCAAAATGGCGTTTACTCCCGGCTGGAAATTTACCGGGAGTAAATGTATCTTTACTCGGTTCTAATTCCCAGCCGGGAGTAAAGCGCCGTCGCGCCGCCCCGCCCCGGACAGGACCTCTAATCCCGGTCAGTAGCTACAACCGGGAGTAAAGCTCGAGCTTTACTCCCGGGTTTAGCCACTGACCGGGAATAATATTCCCTCCTATAAATACACCCGCCCGTCTTCGAATTTTCAACGCATTTTCTTCCCACAAAAACTGCTCAACCCCCCTTTACTCCGGGTTCCCCAACCAAACCGGGAATAAAGGTTCGGAAATTTCACTCCCCCCTCATTTTCATCATTTATTTCATGTTTTTGCTCTTTATATAAATATAGTTGTTTATGTAATTTTCTTTTGATTAGAAAAATGAGGAAGTTAACTTAATTTACCAAATTGTGTAAATCATTAATTTGTATTATAAATTAGAAATCAATTTAATTTAATGACATGTGTAGGAAACATGGCATGGTACGTAGTGCATGTTGGGCGCGTACCAGGGATCTATCGAACCTGGCCAGATTGCCATGCTCGGGTCCATCGCTACCCTGGAAATTGTTACAAAAAAATATAACACGAAGCTGAAGCTTTGGCGGCCTACCATGGTGCAAATATTCCAAATAACAATGACCAAGGTGTAGCAGTGGAGATTCAGGAGATGCCAGGCGAAAATGTTACTTTCTTAGGTTCATTGCTCCGTGCCCTGCGAAGGATGTTCTGCTTTAATTGGGATGTCTAGTTCTTCTTTCTCTGCTTTAGTGGAGTTTGTTGTATGTAGGCAAACAAAAGTTGTAGGCTACCTGTCCTAAAATAATAAAATGTACTATTCATGCATGTTGTGTATTTACTCAAATGTATATGGTGTTTACTTTTTTCATACGATGATTATGTTCAAAAACTACAGATGAAGCGAAATTGGATGTACAACGTAGATCGACGCGACGATGAGTACAGACGTGGGGTGCATGAGTTCCTATGTGCGGCCCAAGCAAACAAGCGAAACGGTTTTATGTGCTGCCCATGTGCCGTGTGCAGGAATAAGAGAGAGTTTTCCAAATCACATATCCTTCATTTGCACCTGTATAAGTCGGGATTCATGCCCAACTATGTTTGTTGGACCAAGCACGGAGAGACCGGTATCCCAATGGAAGAAGGTGAAGATGAAGGAGGGGACGACGACAATGTTATTGCTGAATATGCTGAATTTGGTGATGTCATAAAAAATATTGCAATGGAGGAAGATGCAGAGGAGGTGCCAGCAGGAGATGTGCCAGCAGGAGATGAGCCTACTGATGGGCTTGATCGGGCTATTCGTGAAGCACAGAATGAATGCGAAAAAGAAAAGGAGAAGAAGAACCTTTCAATTGGGCCAGAGTCTATGGGTACTCAAATGTATGAGCTAAACAGGAAGTACCTAGACTTGTGTGCAAAAGGACAAGACAAATTTGGTGTCGGACTAAGAAACCAATGGGGAACGGGCGATGACGTGATGTGGGTTGATTTTTGTGAATTGCACCAACTATTCCACCGGACCTCCCTCGACAAAAAGCATCCTCAGCATTTATTGTTTGTAAGTGATTCTTTCTCTCGTTTTACTAATACGTCAATATGTCCGATAATATATGTATGTGTCTAATACCATATGCTCTTTTTCTCGACCATATATGTAGATCTTGGATTCAACATTTTTGAATCAAGGAGCGCATCTTGATATTGGATACATTGATCCTTATATGGTGCACAAAACCCAAAATCAATACATGGTTTGAAAGTAGACACACAAAAAATATAAAGATGTTCCTCGAGCAACACCGCACCGACAAGAGGGTAGTAATCTTCCCATACGGATTCAAGTGAGTGTTCGTAACATTGACGATCATGTTCTTCATAATAACCTTTCTTTCTAGCTAGCTCAACCGTTTACACATGCAGTGGACACTGGATATTGTTTCACATCGAGCAACCAAGAAGTCATCTCACAATCTTTGACTCATTGAGATGGCCCCGAGAATGGTACGAAGATATGATCGAAATAATTCAGGGGTAATTGCATAAACCTCGTCAATTTTATATATACTCAAGAATTTCAAACCCTTTGCTTATGTGTTAATTAATAGTCTAGTTTTTTTGTTCTATTGTGCAGGGTTTGGGCAGAGATAAAACATGAACATAACATGACCGATCGTGCACACCGCAAATGAATGTTCAACTATTCGGTATGTACTGTATATATGGTTACATTAATTCAAGTCCCTATATTGCTTCATATATATGACAAATGACTCTTTTTTTTATCTTAAAGTGGGGTCTACAACAACCACAGGGGAGCAGTCATTGTGGATTATATTGTTGCGAGAATATCGAGGATAAATTCCACCAATTACACCGAAAGCATGAACGGGTGCGTATGTACATCAAAGTCTGTTGTTATTGACGTCGTTATTTATATAACTAATCATATCTTATATATACTAATACTTTTTATTTTACTCTAATTGCAGACGAGGAGGTTAATGGAGAAAACAATAAAAGAAACGCATCTTGAAGCCATGCAAGAGGCTATTGCCGGATTTATTAATACCCAGATCCTAGAGCCTTCCGGCGAAGTTTTACAACGACACCAATGACAAATGGCTGCCAAAGGATCCTCTGCCTATGTAATCGGGACATGTAGTATTATCTTAATATATAATCGAGACATGTATGAACAACTTATATATATTTGTGCTTGAACAATCACTAATGTGTAATATATATGTGCGTGCTTTAATATATAAATATATGTGTGTGCTTTAATATATATCTATATGTGTGTGCTTTTAATTAATATATATAGATTTTGATCCTATAGATTACAAATTAACAAGCACTATTCAAATGCTATTAGGAATAAAAATAAACAATTGGCACGGCACTACAAAAAAAAAAGACCTTTTACTCGGTTGGGGGTACCAACCGGGAGTAAAAGCCTCTGGCCGACCACGTTACTCGGGCAGAAGCTTTACTCCCGGTTGGTACCCCCAACCGAGTAAAGCCCCCCTCTAGTCCCGGTTCCAATACTTTTTACTCCCCAAGCGTGTTCGGTTTCATAACGGGACTAAAGGCCCTAACGAGCCGGGAATAAAAGTGGATTCTGTACTAGTGAACAGTAATCTTCATTCAAGTCCTTATTCACAGCTCATCGTTGTCCTAAACCGAGAACCACCTGCTAGAATCTTGTGCAAAAGTAACCAGAGAAAAGTTGCAATCTAATGGTCAATGAATGCTGCTAGTGCCGATTTTACATGAAACTCTTGCAAGCATAATTTGCATTCCAAAATGTCAGCATGTTTACCTGCTACCTCTGTTTCATCATGTATGGAAAAACTTAATTGCCCTGAATCTAACGTTTGTAACTGAACAATCTGAATGTGGAACTAATATGACAATGGCTAATAATACGACATGTTATAAATTAAGGTCAGGATGAACTGACATCGTTAAATAATTAGTATTGTTCCCAGTACAGCAGCAGGGGGCTGCCTGAATCCTGATGCTCTATCATTTGGTCTTGTGACACCATACAATTTAGCTTAAGGTGCATATATGTCTGCATATGATTTATGGTGGTTTTGGCTGTAGGAGAGTCACCGAGCTGAGCTGACACTGATGGTGGAGAGGGGCAATCGTGCAGACATTCAAGCTCTCTACTCTCATGGGTTCGATTGCTTGGGGAAGTACATCACAAGAAAGATTGTACATGGCGATTACATTGGACACTGTTGGAATGTTTGCATGGTTGTATATAGTAGCTACATCCAATGTATGGATTTGTGGATTTGTGGTAATATTATAACTCTAAATGTATGGATTTGGAGTTATGAATTTGTGGATTTGTGATAATATTATAAATCTAAATGTATGGTTTTGTGGTTATGGATTGAATGAAATGAGTGCTTAATTATGGTCCACGTGAATTTCAGTTTGAAATATTTCTACATTTGAATTTGAATATAAATTTGTTTTCTATGATATAATGTTTCCCTAGAGTTTTGATTCAGTAGGGAAAGAGTCCTAAGGAAACTGTGCTCGCCATCCGAGGAAGTTTCCTTAGGGGGAGGAACCCCTAGGGAAAGAATGTTTCCCTAGGGTTTTTTAGTTTAAAACCGTAGGGAAACCTTCTCTCTTCCCGTCGAATTCTGCCCTAGGGGCCTTTCCCTCACGAAATACCCTAGGGAAATTTATTCCCTACGGTTTTATGGCCTTCCCTAGGAATACAAACTCTAGGGAAACATGCAGATTGTAGTAGTGCTTCTGTTCTATGCATAAGTAAGAATAAAAAAAGGGTGGATGTTAAACTTAGCATCACCAGGCCTAATCGACACGATGAACCTTCGTAGCATCCCACATATTGTAGCTCGGAACCAGCTCACTGTGATTTAGAAAAATACAACAGCTAGCTCAGAGCTGTGGACCCAAATAAACAAGGTCTAGGCAGCATGTGAATGAGCAAAGGGATTGTTTCCTAGAGTTGACAAATGGCATTGTTAGCAGTTTGTTAAGTAACTCTTACTAGATATTAGCCATACCGATCGATCGGTTGGTAGGTGATTCAGCCTCTCCGTCCCCTAACGTAGGATCAGAGCTTGCAAGCACGCAGTGGCTATCTGAGATGAACCATTGGTGGCAGCCGCCGGCTGGTTCAGAGCGGCGCCTCTCCACCACTAACACTCCTTGCAGGCTCCGCTGTGGGCGAGGATGCGAACACGAGCTCAATTGGCACCAACACGTGGGTGATAAACTTGCTGGTAGCGGACGCACGGCACATGCATCATTATTTTGGGTAGTACGCAAGTACGTACATCCAAAATTTATAAAGTCGTATGTCGTCTTCAACAAAGACAAAATTCTTGGCGATACACGGCGAGAAAGTAAGCGTGCATATCTTCAATTGGATGCGTAGAAACTAATAAGCTGCATACATATGGCGCTTGATACTGGTTTTCAATGTAAGAGAACGGACAATCAACGTGCGTGCATAGTGACTTTTAAGCTACACATGTGTGGACGTACCACCTATATATATGAGCTATGACTTTGAGACATGCTGCATATGCATTATTTTTCTAGCTCCACGACTATATGCAAAGTTTTTTTTTTTTTTGAAAGAAAGAAGCAGGGCTCGGCCCTACTTAATTTTTTCATTTTCTGAAATAGAGGAACTGGTTACAGGGGATAACCAAAACAGAACAAAAAGACTAACTATCCTGGCTAGTCTAACTAAGACAGCAGAGGGAGGGAGGCAGGCTACTCTAAAAGAAGAACAAGGAAAAAAGTACAAATACAAGGCAGCTAGGCCCAAAAGGAAAATTACAACAGAGGTGAAGAGAGGTGTTGAATCCATGCCTTGAGCTGTGTACTTTTTGCTGCTTTGGCCTTGATGCAAACCAAGCCAAGTTCTTCCTTTAACAGACTCTTCCAAGTCCCAAAATCTCTGTTTCCATTATTGAAAATGATTCTGTTTCTGGTGTTCCAAATTATCCAACAAGCTATGATCATAATTTCTCTGAAAATTGTGTGGCCAAAGTTTCTCCTTGCATCAATCACCATGTCCAGTCTGTCCAGGATGTCATCCCAATAGATATGTAGGTAGTCCCAAGACTTCCTACTGAAAGAACAGCCAAAGAACAAGTGGAAGAGAGTCTCCTCAACAATCAAAGTCACATAGAACACATGAATAGCTTGGAAGAAACCTGTTTTTTCTTCTTAGCATATTTCTTGTGTTTAGTCTGTCCCTTAAAAGAAGCCAGAAAAAAGAACTTGTGTTTCCCCAAGTTGCTGGAAGACCAAATCCATTTGAAAAGAGGTGATGTTGGGCATTGGGGTTTCATGATTTTGTAGGCTTTCCTGGATGAGTAATGGGAGCCCCAAACATATGACCAAATGTCTTTCTCCTCTGGATCTATATGCTCGTCAAGCAAAATTATTTGCAGTTCACTGAGTTGTGAGACAGCTTGGGCTGATAAGGGAAGAAAGAAATTGGTTTCCAAACTCTAATTTCTCAAATGAATAATGGTGCTTTTGGGCAACTTGACAAAGGAAAACAACTGTGGAAATCTGAGTTGCAAGGGACTACCTGTCCAATTATCTGACCAAAAACTAATGGAGTTTCCACAGTTGGGTGCACAGTTGCTGAAACTTTTAAATTTATCAAAGAGCTTGAGGACATCTTTCCACCAAAAAGCCAATGGGACTTCTTGCTTGTGGTGGAGTTCTTTGATTGCTGTACAATTTTTCCCAAGTCAAAGTGACCCAAGGCAAGTCTGCAGAGTTATAGAATTTATCAAGATATTTTAGAAGTAAAGCATCATTCTGGCTTCTCAGATCAATTATGCCCAATCCTCCCTCAGCTTTGGGTTTTAAGGTTTCTTCCCAGGCCACAAGGCAATTGCCTTTTTTATTTATTTCACCACCACTCCAAAGCCCTTTCATTCTATAACTGTCCACCTATTTGATAATCTGAGGTGGTATGTTAAGAGTGCACATATAGAAAGTAGGGAGAGCAGAAAAGACAGAATTTACCAAGATTAGTCTGCCATGATAGGACAAGAATTTACTGACAAGAGAGAGCCTGTTCTCAATTCTTGTGAGTAGAGGATTGAAGTCTTGGACGGTTGGTCTTGTTGTGCCAAGTGGGAGCCCCAAATAAGTGAAAGGCATGCTTCCAATATGCAAACACGTGGGCGGTCATACAGTACATATTTACTCGTGCGTCTCTATATATGCAACACATGGGTGGTAAACTTGATAGCTGACAAATCATGTATGGACGTACGTACCAGCAAGTATTTAAGCCACGTATGACTTTAAGACCAGCAAATACATCCAAAATTTATGAAGTCGTACGTCGTCTTTAAATGACAAAATAATACATACCAACATGCACGGACCAAGAAAAACAAAAAAAACTTTCCATCGAGGGCACGTTGCGCTGGTGGAATTTTTACACAATATACTTGTACCAACGTGGCGGGCACAGGTACGTACGTACTACTCGATCTGGCCGGTTTTGACAAAGCTGGAGCACGCCATTTTAGTTTCTTGGATTGAAACACCTCCGAATGCTGCCTATAAATACGTGTTGTGGTTCATCTCATGAAGGCACACAGACACACACAAGACAAAATACAGTCTCAGAGAACACACACCATCGATACTAGAAACCTCGCAACAATGGCGTCCTTCAAGAAGTCCCTGGCAGCGTCACCTGTGCTCCTGTTCCTCGCCATGGCTCTGATGCTCGTGGCTTGCACCCAGTCCCAGCCACAGCCACAGGCTGCAGGTTCATGCCCTCCAGGCTTCAAAAACTCTGTCGACCTGACTGATTCTCTTCGCAGCACTGGTAAAGACGTCCTTATGTTTGTGGAGCCTAGCTTGGTGCCCACTGTCCGTAGCATCGTCTCGGTCGTCCCACACACCGGCCTCAACCTATGTGTTTGCACCACGGAGTTCCCCATCCAGTGCGTCAAATACTAAGCAAGGAAGAACAAGTTAAACAACCACGCAGCAGAGCATTGGGTGTTGTTTAGCTACTATATATGTACTTTTACTACTTTATATATATACATGATCGAATAAGTTGTTGTATTACCTGCAGGCATGTACGTGTCACCTACATGCGGTGGACAACAGTCAGCCGTGTGTTTGTATGACACTGTGGTGCGGTAAACAATAACACCTCCTATGTACTGTGCGCCACCTCATGTACTTTGTGATGTACTTGTGGTCAAATGACATATAAATATATATACATATACATATACTGAAAGCATACATGTTATACATGCATTCCATGGTATTACCATGTCAGCGAGAGCTGAATCAAAATGCCAATTTTTCGCATGGACCTTACTACATAGAAAGATACTAACCGCCAACAATATGTTTAAACGGAACTGGCCAGCAGACCCGATTTGCAAGTTATGTGGAAGCGCTCCAGAAACACAGACCATCTTTGCCTAAATTGTCCATTCGCCAAAACAAGTGTGGGCATACCTAAAACAATGGTTTAATCTGACGGTGATCAACACAATTCAAATGTCAAGGTCAGTAAATGGTTACTGGAGGAAATGCAGAAGGAAAGTGGACAAGTGCTAGAAGCGAAAGTTTGACGGATTCATGATCTATTGGTGGTGGAATGTCTGGAAAGAGAGAAATAGGAGAATTTTTCAACAGAAAGTGTTACAGGCTCATCAAGTCGCCGCCATATGCAAGGATGATATCACCCAATACACGCTTGCAACTCATGTCTCGAATAGCACAGAATAGTTATTTTTCTCTTTGGTTCTTGGTCTTTTCAACTAGAGTTTTTAGTCTCTTCTGTTGTGAGTTGAGGCTTTCCTGGGGCGACGGATGTGGCTGCCTGGTGTTTTTTCGTTTTCTTTTGGTCGAGTGGATACTCCTACAGGAGTTCTAATAGCTGTTTTATTTTCTTCTCTAGTCTAATAAAAATCCGGCAAACCTCTTGCCGCCTTCCGAAAAAAATCTTATTACTATATACGTTTCTTATATATATACTGAAAGCATACGAGTTAATTGCATGTTTCTTAAGTGTTATAAAAAATTACCTAGATAATATAATTCATATTTCGCTCCTTTTGAGTGTTTGTTCCATACAACCAAGGAAACTGTACATTTTCTTGAGGGTGTTTGAAAACCACGAAGGAATTAGTGCTAGTCTACTACACCTATATAGCAAAAATCCACTAAGGAGTTCTCTGGCTCCTCCGTGAGCCACGTCATGTGAAACTGCCTTGGTTGCGAAAATGGAAGTGTAATGCCAAGAACACTACTGTCACCGTTGTTGTGTCGCTATATTTATCGAACATTATTAGCCAAAGGAATAATTTTATTATTTAAATCAAAAAAGGGCGTTTGGTCTAGTGGCAAGATCCTCAACATGGTTATGACTTGTGAGAGGTCCCAAGTTCAATTTTTGAAATGCCCTTGTTTTCTTTTTTTTTTTTCTTTTTTTTTTTTTTTTTTTTTGCCTTTGTAGTTGTTGCGTCCCTATATTCATCAAACATAATTAAACAAGGCAACGTATGCTATGGAAACCAACTTCGTGTGAAAACTTGTGCAAACCACGACAAAAAAAATCATCTAAATTTATGAAAAAATCACACTTGTAGATGATATGATGATGCACAATCCTGTAAAATATCATGTCCAAACTCGACTTCATTTGTGAGATATAAAAATAACAAATTTCTAACAAAAATAACAAATTTCTAACAAATCATTGGTCAACTTTATGCCTTGAAATTTGTTATTTTTATATCTCACACACGAAGTCGAGTTTGGACATGATATTTTACAGGATTGTGCATCATCATATCATCTACAAAGTGTGATTTTTTTGTAAATTTAGATGACTTTTTTTATCATGGTTTGCACAGGTTTTCACAAGTAAGTCTGGTTTCCATAGCATACGTTGCCATTAAACAAAGCCCCCTGTTTGTAGTTGTTGCTTTTTTGGTGCCTTTGTAGTTGTTGCGTCGCTATATTCATCAAACATTATTAGACAAAGCATTTATTTACAATTCAGTTCAGAGGTAAAAAACATGCGCTCGTAAACAAAACATGGAGCCATTAGAGCTCCCCCTCCCCTCGGGAGCTCGTCCCTGCCCCTCCACAAAATCCACCATCTCCCCCCCTCCCCAACCCCCAAATCCATCCTCCTTCAGATCCGCTCCCTCCTCATGCTTCTCCGTTGTTTGGTGGGCCCCTTGCTCTGTGGAACGGGGTGACGTTCCCAGCCACGACGGCAGTGGCACCTTAAGAAACACCCCCGCCGCCGGAACCGGTCGCCTCCGTCTTATTTGGCGACACTATCTTCATCGTCGGTGATCTGCAAGAAACGCCGACGGCCCTCTTCCGATAGACGCACACATCGCCGTCTTGGTCTGTTGCTCGCAGCGAGTCACGGCACATTAGCGACTTGGTCCGCTGGCGGGCACCGCCGACGCCTGACGGGGCTTCACTCTTGTTGTAAGTCGTCGGGTAGACGCCGCCAAGCCCGGTGCCCCCTCATCGCCCGGCAAGTGCTGAGTTCCCTCTTTGGCCTCTCGCTTCAACCGCTCGGCGGAGGGTCACATCGTCGCCTGATGTACCTCCCGTCACGCTGCCTTCCCCGCCTTGGCACGAGGCATCGTGTCCGGATTGCAAGCTTCATCACCATCATCATCCACCTCAGCGCCCTCCAGCGAGCCGCGTGCAGGCGTGTTGTCGCCATGGCATCGACAACGGCGGTGGTGCCGGCGGCCAGTGGGCTCCTGGCCCGTCGAAACCGCACGTGGCCCCGATCCCGGTTGAGAGATTCTCTATCCGGCCCACACGACATCGACGGTGCCGGGCGCCTATGGAGGCGCACGCGCCGCCAGTGGCCCGAGGGCATCCAACGCCGCGCGCGCGCCGACGAAACTCGTGGGTGGTCAACCGCGACGCCGACAATGTTGTCTCAAACCCGTTGGCATTGTTGCCGGGCGGGGGTGCAGACCTGGATGTAAGAGCTGATCCAATGTTCGATGAGCTTGCGGCCTCCCTCGTTGCGCGCCCATCTACCCTTTTGGAGAACCCATCAGGGCGGGTGGATCCCCCTTCGCCACTACGTGTGTGGTACAGCTCGGCTTCGCGGATGCCGTTGAGCTGGGCGGTGAGGTCGCGCCGTGACGGGGCGACACGCAACCACCTTCCCCGGCTCCCGCCCGTCGGCCAGCGGCGCCGACGTTGGAGCCTTCGGTGCACGGGGTCTTCTACCCACAGCGCCGCTCCAAAGATCTTCGGATGATGAGTCTAACACCGTCTCGCAGGGCGGGGCGTCCCTGAACAAGAGATTGAAGCTCGGGTGTGTGTGTCGCTGTCTTCTCCATTGATCAAGTCGGTGTCGCGCCTGCGCCGATCGCGCACTCCAGCATCTACCCACTCGCACCGCAGTAAGACGTGTCGCGTCAGAGCCAAGGGCGCCTAACGCGACTCTATAGGCCTAGAATCTTTGGCTTCGGAAGTTGGGTGTCGTAGTGGAGGCAGGCAAGGCTCCCACTGCCGCCGAGGAGAAGGTCGGGACTTCTTCGAGAAGGGGTGTGTCGCACACTAAGCGGCGCCGCTTTTGAGATTCTTCTCAATGGAGCTTTCAACATCTCCTTGCCGGGCCTCAACATCGAGGGCCTAGCCGACAAGGTCGCCCTAGCGTAGCTAGCGGAGGGTAGTTTGGTCGTAAACCTGTCAAGATGTAATCCCTTGTAGTTTATCCGTAGTTGTTAGATCCCGCCGGGAATCGTTTGGTTAGTGTTGCATCTTGTTGTTTCAACTTTATTCTGTTTTAATGAAAAACGCGCAACAATGTGGTAAGAAAAACAAAGCATTATTTAATTATTTTAATGACAAAAGGGCATTTGGTCTAGTGGCATGATACTCGCCATTTGGTTGCGAGAGGTCCCGAGTTCGATTCTTGGAATGCCCCCATTTTTTTTTTTTTTTTTTTTTTAAAAAAAAAAAAACATGCAACATCAAATTAAAAGTCACTATGCAATTAGAGGCTGGGAGACCAGCTAGAACATGGCAATTAATATAATAAAATATTATACAATCTTTTTCAATACATTGAGTCATCATTCACAATTAATCACATATATACTGTTACACATAAGAAAACCTGCAGATTAAAATCGCCGAATCACAGGATCATGGCAGCCGCTACAGGTTTTGATCCTCGATTACAAATTTACAGCCGAATTCATTCTTCAGCCGAATCCCTTGTCCCTTCTACTGTTTTTTGAGCTCCTTGCCGATGGAGAGGAGGTTGCTGGCGAGCTTCACGAGCTCCTGGTCATGGTCGGTCATCACGGACGGGGTATTTCGCTCCGTGAACCCGTCGTCGCAGGTGTTGAGGTCCGTCTCCACCGCGTCGAGGTTGGTTGTGGCCGTGTCGACGTCGCCGCTCTTGAGCGCGTCGTTCACCGTGTCCAGGGTCGACTTGATGTCGCTGTACGAGGACGTGCACGAGTCAAGCGCTTCCTTGATCGTGGCGTTGACGCCCGGCGTGTGCATCCGGTCCGTCGCCGCGTTCATCGCCACCACCACCTTCTCCCGGACAGACTCCATGGCCAGCTTCAGCACGCCAACGCTGTCCGTCGCCGCCGCCGACGCGGCCCCGGGCAGGGTGGTGATTGACCACTCGCAGTCCTCCGGGTACGTCGCCTTGGCGCACACGCTCTTGATCACAGGGCTCAGGAACTGGGCGATCGGCTTCCTGATCATCCCCGAGATCGTCCCCACCGTCAGCTTCGGCTTCCCCGGCTCGTTGGGCACGTTCGGCGATGCGTACGGCACGAAGCTCTTGGCCTGCGGCGGAAGCTCGACGGGAGCGCCGCCGGGCATGGGCTGGCTCTTGAAGACCTGCTGCTTTGAAGATGCGTACGGGTCGAAGGTGGCGGGCTTCTTGGCCACCGGCGGAAGCTCGTCGGGAGAACCGGCGGCCATAGGCTGGCTGCTGCTGCTGCTGACGAACGGCTGCTTTGGAGCTGTGTACGCGGCGGGGGTGGCGGCGCTCTTCGCCGCCGGCAGAGGCTCGTCGGGAGAACCGGCGGCCATAGGCTGGCTGCTGCTGCTGCTGACGATCGGCTGCTTTGGAGCTGTGTACGCGGCGGGGGTGGCGGCGCTCTTCGCCGCCGGCAGAGGCTCGTCGGGAGAACCGGCGGCCATAGGCTGGCTGCTGCTGCTGCTGACGATCGGCTGCTTTGGAGCTGTGTACGCGGCGGGGGTGGCCGCGCTCTTCGCCGCCGGCAGAGGCTCGTCGGGGGAACCAGCGGCCATGGGCTGGCTGCTGCTGCTGCTGACGGCCGGCTGCTTTGGAGCTACGTAAGCGTCGGGGGTGGCGGCGCTCTTCGCCGCTGGCAGAGGCTCGTCGGGGGAACCAGCGGCCATGGGCTGGCTGCTGGCGTCCTGCTTTGGAGAAGCGTATGGAACCGCATTGTTGGAAATCTGACGCTCACCGCCCTTGTTGAGCTCGACGTCGGCCTTGGAAGATATATATTGCCCCGTGGTGGTGGAGACGTCGACCGGCGTGGCGTCCGAGTCGGGTTTCTCCTCATCCTTACTAGATGACACATACTTGCCGTCCGTCGAGACGTCGGCGGGTGCAGCGTCTTCGTCGGAGTTCTCCTCCACATGCTTCTTCTTCTTCTTGTGCTTCTTTTTGCTTTTTAAGAGGTGGCTTCGTCCGAATCGCCGGATTCCTTCGCTATCTTCTCAAGATATGCAGAATCGATGGATTTCTCCTTCTTGGCTTTCTTGGGAGATGTACTGTCAGAATCATCATCAACAGACTTTTTCCTTCTTGTGTTTCTTGCCCGATGCTGCGGACTTCTCCTTCTTTTCCTTCTTAGTAAGAGTTGCATCTTCGTCGGCATCATCGTCAGTCTTTGCCTTCTTATTCTTCTTCTTGGAAGTTGCAGATATATCCAAATACTCCCACTTGTCATTCTGTTCTTTCTTATTATCAGAATCATCAGACTTCACCAACTTTTCCTTCTTTACCTTCTTTTCCTTCTTGGATAATGTGGATTCATCCAAATCATCTAATTTCTCCTTCTTTGCCTTCTTTACCTTTTTAGCATAAGCGGATTCCTCCACCGACTCGTCGGATTTCGCCTTATTCGTCGTCTGCTCAGGATCTAGAGAAGCCACATATTGGTTGGTTTGCTGATCAGGAGTGGAGGCCGTGGCCGTTTTAGCTTTCTCTTGAATGGGATTTTGACCATAGATCTCGGCGGTCATCCTCGGCGTACCTTGCACGTCCAAGTTCTCCTCACTGTCCTTCTTGGCAGGCCTTTTTTTCAGAATCAGTGGATACGGAGAAGGAATAGGACATGGGCTCGATGGAGCCTCCATGTTCCTGCTTCTTGGCAACCGTGTCCTCAGATCCATCTTGGACGGCCAAGGATAGGCCTCCATGTTCCTCGCCTGCAGTACCAGCTTCTTCACCGTTGCACACCGCCGGGACCAGGGACACGGCGGCGACGACGGCGAGGACGAGGACCAAGGAGAGGAGAGGCGCCCTCATTGTGGCCCTCGGAAGGCGGGAGGGAAATGGTGGTGGTGGCCAAAAGTTTGGACGGGAGGTCGGCAGGGAGGCGAGGGATATTTGAATCCGGACGGAAAGGCAGGGACTGGCCACATTTGGCGGGAGATGGGAGGGCATGCTGCTCTTGGGATTTTCCCGGGAAAGCATGGGGCAACGGCAGCCATTGAGCTGTAACAAACAGGCCCCTTTGAAATCATGCGTTTACCGTGAGAATAGGAGAGACAGGAGGCCAGGGAGGAAATGTACAACAGGAAATAGCCCCGGTTGCAGTTTTTGTGTTTGGGTGGTAAATGAGCTGTCTGTGGCCCCCAGTAAAAAGGGCATATTGTTGGCACTAAAATTTGACCCGGCCGAGCCCTACCAAACAAGCCCTAAATTATGTTGCCATAAAACCACTAGTTTGATTAATCGGTTGCTATGTATATATGGTTAATCTTATCTGGCCCTATTTTTGAGCTATTTGGCTATATGTAATTTGGTCAAAAGGTTTTCAACATGGGAAGAGTACGTCTGGTATGGACTATGGACTCCCGATGCATTGATCCTATATAAATCTAAGACGGAGTCAACAACAATATGCAGTCTGTTGGTGGGTACTCATTTAGACACATTCAAACTGTTACCCACATAACACTATGCCAGAAGCTTATTAGAGATGCCTCAATTAGTGACTCATAAACCAAATACGTTGCTAAAAGAATATCAGTGAGATGAGTGAATGAGACACGTCACTGATTAGTTGTTGCCCATGCTCTAGAAACAAGACGCGTCACTAATAGCAACATATCAGTCACCCTTGCAGACATAACGTGTCAAATCAGTGGCGTGTATTACTCAGGCGCGGCCACCGATATATGGTAGTAGCATGAAGCTCAATGGCGTTCGTGATTATGCCGAGCTCCTGGTTCGGCGTAGTACCTAGGTGCAGCTCGGTGAGGAGGTCGCCGAAGTGCGGTCGTCGATCTCCTCCATGGCAGCTGCCAGCGCTGCCGCCCTAGCGCCCGGTCGGCTAGGGTGGCATCGATGTCGCTGTCGATGTCGGCGACGTTGTCGGTGGCGGCGTGGTGGGCGCCCGTGTCCCGGGTTGGCGGCACCGCAGCTCGTCGTCATAGTGGCGAGCAAGATCGATGGCCTCCTCCATCGAACGAGGCTCGAACCACTCAAGCACCGGCAAGCGTGTCGCGTGAGCCACCGACGAAGAGGTTGATGCGGTGGCGCTGGCTCAAGGTCCATGCGAATCGCATAGCCCTCAAAAGAGGTGATGTAGTCGCCCAGCTTGCCCTCCTCGCCAGAGGCGCGAACTTCCCCGTGGTGTCGGTGATGATGGGGTCCAAGTCGCAACGCAGGTAGTGGGTGAACGCGCCCCACTCGACCAAGGGCCTCCTCAGGGATAGTCCGCTGGAACCGCATCGTAGCAAGACCGCCGATGGAAGGCAACATACCCGGGCGTAGAAGTCGGGATCGATGTCGCCCTTCAGCTCGAACAGCAGCTCCATCTTGTGTATCCAGAGGTCGGCGTTATTGCTGCCATCGCACTCGGACGCCCGTGCGAAAGTGACGAGGGGGTAGGTCCAGTGACCTCGAACGGGCGCCGCTGGTGGCGCCGTCTTCGTTGCCGGAGAGTCCCCGCGGGTTTCAGGTGGTGGAGAGGAAGAGGCGTCGGTGTCGCGGTGTCATCGATGACGATGTCGGTGACAGCAGGTGCGCCATCCTCGACGACGCCGTTACTCTCATCCCGCTGGAGGAGAGTAGGGGCAAAGTCGCCGTTGATGTCGCGGGGGGGGGCAGCACCTAGGGCAGCGCCGCAGGGCGGCCCCGAAGTTACGGCGGCGGCGGCCGCTAGGCTGTCCTGCAGTGTGGTCGCCGTGGTCGCCGAGCGAAAGGGGGCGGGGTAGCTAAATCCCCGGGCGGTGTAGACGTTCTCCATGCGACGAAGACGGCGCCTCGATCTCGTCGGCGGGCGACCGATCTTGGCGCAGCTTGTCGCCGAGGAGCTCGTTCAGCGCCCGCTGAAAGCTTGCATCTCAGAAGCCATGGGTGGTGGGAATCGTCCCGGTCTCCGGATACCAACCTGTCACTAACCGGTTAGATTGGGCCGGCTGTGACACATTGACGGCAGGCTCGAGGCCGCGGCCGGTTGGGCCCTCCTAGCCCACCCATGGCTGGCCCAATTCTGGCATATGACATGAACCTCCATAGATAAGAAACGTTCAAGCTCATAAGAACGGCCTCGCCGCTTAAGGCTCAAATACTCAAAGGTTGGAGAGAAACAAGGTCCTAATGTTTGTAAATTTGATCCCCAAATTCAGATTTAAGTTCAGAAGACTGTTCAGTATAGAAGTGTCCTCAGTCGATATAAATTGTCCGGTTTCAATGTTGTTATAAGAATAATTTTCTATTTAATATTAGATGTCAATTTGCTATTCTTATTTTTATATATCAGGATTAAGAAAATGGAGGGAGGTTGATTCATTTTCTTTTTAATGTGTTCTCGTAGTTTGTAATGTGTGCTCGTATGGCGTACGTAATGGCTTCATTTTAATGTGTTCTCGCACATAAATTTCATCGTGGATGATATCGCACCAATCATTTTTTTTTTCTTTTGTGAATTATAACATAGCGAATCTTCCATACGAGTACATAGCAAATTGAATCCGTGGGAACAAAATTTGTATCTCGTGGGAACAATTTCTATGGTCGAATTGTATATGCTGAAATTTTTATGGTGGGCTAACTATTGTATGTTCAAATTGTAGTAAAATTTCATACTAATTGGATCATGTATAACTTAATTAGTTATAGATTCACCACAATTGGATCGTATAAACTACAGCTACAAATTATCCCAAATAATTACAAAAAGCATAGACATAAAGCTACAATAAAAATTTGGTACTAAAAGCATATCATATTATAAATTCATTGTTTAAATCTGCTTATGCGGAATCTAATAAATTGGATTTTTTATTTATGATTTTTCTATGATACTAAGAATTTTCAAATTTTTAGCCAAAAAAAAAAGAGACAAAACCACCTTCTAAACCGCTTATAATATATTAGATGGGATGATGGCAATGGGGAGTTTTTCCAATTAAACGGCACCCGTGGCTTACTTCAGCCTAACATGGTCCATGTAAAATTGGCCCATGCCCTGCCATCGTACGAAAAAAATGTGATGTTGGATGGCGTCTCTTTCTTTCCATCTTATCTTACTATTATTAATTGGAGGCTCCAATAAAAGCTCCACGTTAATTCTCACCAGAGGTGCTAGAAAAAAAAAGATAAATACTAGAAATTCTCACATTAATCCACAATCCTCCAACAATAATAGTCATTCGATCTATTTTTATTTTCTAAAAAATTACCCGCTTTTGCCATTATAAAAACACCATCAAAATAACCCCTATACATACATATAAATTACCCACCAATGCCATTATAAAACTTATATTCAAAAAAAATAAATATCTTTCCTGATGAGAAAAATATAAAATCCGTCCAACAAGTAGCGAGAACTATACCAATCGCTGACTTGTGGCATATAACAAAATTATTCTCCATAAAAGATATCGGACCCAATATAATCCAATTCTATCTAAGCGGACAAATTCATCCTTCGTGCCTTGCGACGTCTCCGTCGAGGGTAGCGTCGCTGCGCTGCCACTGGCGGAGGGGTCATTCATCTACATGGCGAGCATCAGAGGCCTTGGCGGGCTGAGGACCACCCAAACTTGGTGTCCATTCGCCATCACCGGAATCGTCAAGGCCGCCGCGCCCGAGCTCTCACACCACGACGTCTGTGTCAAGCCGTCAACTGCATCTAGCCATACGCACGCTCGGTGCCCATGCCGATGGTGGTGGAGCAGTTCTAAACGATGCTTCGCGGAGCTGCCGACGAGGCGTAGGTGGTGGCCATATCGTCAGGGGCTCTGGGAGCTCAGGGCGCCACCTGCCAGGCGGTGGACATTGCCAGGGCCGCTGTATTTCTAGCCTCCGTCAATGCCATGTGTGTGTCTGTTACATTGTCGTTCACGGCGTAATGACGAGGTTCCCTACCAATCCACAGAAAAGTGACTTGGCACACCTTGTGATTCAGTGACGCCGATTTCATTCTGCTCTGTTGCTTTGTACATGGAAATTCAGATGCATTGATCCCTCTGAAGGTTCATCACTATGCATCGCATCGATCTGACATCAACCTCCAAGATGGCCAAGATATGTGCAATATGCAACAATGGGCAATGGTGCAAAATACAAGGTTGACTTGACCGAGAAAAATCATCAAGACCATAGAAATATTTTTGGTGCCCTTCCTCTCTATATATATAGTTTATAAATAATATGTTTTTTTTCTGTCTTGTGATTATTTTTTCTATTACAGGCAATATTCAGTGCAATCATGATGTAAGTAGAAAGATCTGAGCTTGGACCTAGGATATATAATGGTAGATTTGCAATGAGTGTACTGTATGTCCCGGTCATCGAGGTAATGCCTACACGTATCTCTACATGAACAATGTAATTGAAGTATTCAATTTTAACTTTTTGTGGGAAGGGCTTGAGCTTTATTGAAAAGATTTAATCCATCTCCATTGTAATCAAACTATTCTATCTTAATACAAAAGCGTACAAATCTTTTACGTGAATGAGAAAAAAGGTCGTGGACAATCATCACTTACAAGTTAAACAATCTAAGAAGAAAGTGCTTCATTTATCCGTCGCCTAAAAATAATACAATACAGTCCTAGAACAAAGAATGCAGGCAGGACATCTCTAATAATAGTTTCCCTATCCAACCTCTTAAATCCTTAGTGTGTACTCCATCCGCTCCAAAAAGAATGACTTTTAAACTTTCACACATCGTATTAGACTGTTCGCCTTATTCAAAAGTTTTAGGTAAATTATAAATAAATAAATCGTTGTTACAGTATCTCTACTGAGAAAACAAGTCTTAAGAAAATATATAATATTTATATAATCATTGTAGTCTAATTTATTTTCTAAAAAAATACCCACCTTTGCCATTTATTATTATTTGTAGAAAGGAAAAAGGTAAATCTATCATTTTCCCTACCATGATTTCCACGGAGGAGGACTAAGACGCCGCCGCCTCAAGGTGCCTCCAAAATAAATTTATTATATTTACTATGTTCTCATGGAGGAGAAAATAAGAGAGCTGCGCGGCACCATGGATTCATGCGGCACCAGGCATGGCTTGACGCTGTATTTCCCTACCATCTTCACGCGACACCAGACGCCGGCGTCAACGGGCAGCTAATTTGAGTGGTCGGCCAGCCAAGCAAGGATGAAGCCAATACAACGCAAACAGGCGTACATCTACAACGGCGCCCGAACGCCGACTCCTTCGATGTTGAGGTGCTCGATGCCTCCGACGTGTACCGGTACAAGGTCCGCGCTCTACCACTCCCAGTTTCTTTGTCGAACTGCTTGTGGCTTTCAGTGACGGGGAGGCCTTCCTGGTGTTAGACTGTGTCGTGCGGTAACGAGTTGTATTGTGGTGATGAGTGGACAACATGAATGAATGTTTGAGGGTGCTTATTGTGGCGTCTACCTAGGATGGTAGTGCACCATGAATGAATATTTGGAGCTAATTACTATGGTGTGTACATTTAAATTCGTTTGCATTATTAGCCTCAAGGTTGTGTCGGACATGATCACTTTTCCATGAATGAATATTCGAAGCTGATTATTGTGGTGTGTACATGTAAATTTTTTTGCGTTACTAGCCTCAAGGTTGTGTCGTACGCTGCTACAGGCTTATGTTGTTTATTTTGATCACTACTGTCTCCTGCAACGCACGACTTTAATGATTTTCTTCTTGGATTATTACTTGAAATAATCCTTATTGAACATCTAGTATAAGTATTTTTAGTAACATAATAGCAATGTTTTTTTGTTTGAATAGGTGCAGGAGGAAATGACCGCCTCATCGACGTTGATGCACAAAAGGGCTCCCCTTGATCACCATAGATGCACAAGCCGGCTGCACGGGGACACCAGCCCCAGGCCTCAACTCTTCCTCAACAGTATAAGAGCTTGCTGGTCGGGTACGGAACACTGAAGCGAATGCATTTATCAGCAGCACCAATTATAGCACGAGCAAGCTATTCGCAAGCCAGATGATGCGTCCAACAACTTTCTTCATGATCAACACATCCTTCATCTGTCAATGTCCAAAGCTCCCACAGATCATTACATGGTTTGTGCCATCAAACGAGATCAAAGACGATTGTATTCCGAAGCCAGGGAGGATGAAGCCATGCATATCGCCCCGGTAGGTGAAAAATTAATCTGATGTTTCCCTATTCTTGCATAACTCCATGAATGTTGGTTGGTATTGTCGGAACTCTGGATGCATAGAGTTAGGATGGACGCCATAGAAACTAGCCCCAAATCATCAAGGAAATTGACCATTGTGACATTCAATCGAGCCATCTTACTAGATTCCATAATTACAATTTAATTTTTCTCCTATGACTTACATGATATGATATTTATTGTCCATTAGTCATAATTTTGGTTTAAATTTTAGTGTCCTTGGATTTGTTCACAAAAATAAATGTTGATATAATCCTTATTTAGCATCAGTTATAATTATTGTATTAACTAAATAATAATTAATTTTAACCGTTGGCTGTTTTTTGTTTTTAAACATCCCAGGAACGCATCCCCATAGGGGTTTGAACCTATACTGTTGGGGTGCTATTGAGTCCATGATCCTTGAAGTTAGAACAAAGCCTATATGCAAAATTCAAGCCTCCACAATTATAAAATATAATTAAACTAATCCCAGTAGTGCTTTGTATAAGTTATCCATCTCTATCGTTATGAAAGAATGCTTGATGCTTAAATTTGCATTCAAATTCTGCATAATGGCATTATAACGAGATAATGTAAAATAATTTATACCTATATAGTTTATACCTAAATTGTCCACCTCTCAACCAATATAAAAAAATTAACAAAAGTCTCTACATGTAAATGCTAATATAAGCAATTATGAATAATAATTAATCATCCGTAAGTTCAAACTTGCATTAGTATAAATAATTATTTTTATAGGCTTATCAAGCATGTAAATATATCCTTAGCAAACCTCATAATAATGATACTTACAACTCAATTTAAGTTATATTAACATTTTTTATGATAAAATTTGTAAGTCATTGTCTAGAGAAAGTTCTAAAACATTTTGATCAAAACATTATGTTGTAGTATGAATATTAATAACTTAGGTTTTTTTAAAAAAAGTTGTTTAAAAATAATATTAATACAATATAATAATCTAAAAATCATGAGTGACATGGTGCATGTTGAAACAACTATTTATGGCATTGTCAAAACTAAGAGGGTAGACTAGGACCTAGAATATTCTTTCATTAGAATAGAACATGAAATTTTTGAATAAATGTTAGAACAACCATTAAAATTTTAAATCAATACATGTAAAAAATATTACAATAACTAGATCAAAAGCTAAATGTTAAAATATAGATTTTTAAGATGTCATGTAAATGGATGAAATAAGAGTTTATATAGTTTTTGTTTATTTTTTGTTTTCAGCTAAATACATATGGTGCTAAAAAAGATTAATCATACAAATTGTTACAAAAAGAGGGCATAGATAAAAAAAAGTACATCCTAAAATTCTTATAAAAAACAAAAAAACTTCCATCAAATCGGTTGACTATACTCAGCATTGTAAATAATAGCTATTGCATATGAGGAATTAATAAGCTTAAAATTTGAGGGAAAGAATCAAAATTTAGGTTTATGTCCTCAAAATAGAGATGGCTACTAAAACTATCATAGTTTAAGCAAATGTTTCAACTAAATAACTACTAGAGATACACACCCAAGGTGTGCTACGCAAAAAGAAAAAACATATGAATATGGATGAGAAAAACATTTAAATCAATAAAATATTTAATAGATATCATAATTGAATATAGACTATAGAGTACCATTACAGGTATTATATTACAATATTAATGAAGAGAACAAGATATTTCATATAAGTAATCCTTAATAGTTAGTGACTACTAATAAGATTTTTGACCGTCGAGGAGAGCACGGGTTGGTGAACTAGTGTCCAAAATCAACATCGGACCCGTTTCAAATCAAAAGGAATAGAAAAAGATATTCAAACACTAAACATCAGAGGGCATAATCAATCCTCTTTGTATCAGTTTCAGAAACAAAAATTCCCTTTATTATATTTATATATATACGATATATGATTAACAATGAGTACATGAAGTATTCAATATTACATAGCAAAGCGCTAGCTCCATCTTATTTCACCGACTTCCTAGCTTACACGCTCATGACGTTTCGTCAATCCTTCGGAAAATATCTCATTTAAGATAACACTTTAGTCTTTTTTAAAAATAATATTCATTATGTTTAGGCTTTGTTCGGTGGTACATATGCTTCGTCGGTGGAGGCGGCAACTGGCTTGGCATCCTTCTTGGGTTCCTCGGTGGAGGCGGCGGCAGGCGTGGCATCCTTCTTGGGTTCCTCGGTGGAGGCGGCGGCAGGCGTGGCATCCTTCTTGGGTTCCTCGGTGGAGGCGGCGGCAGGCGTAGCCTCCTTCTTGGGTTCCTCGGTGGAGGCGGCCGCAGGCGTGGCCTCCTTCTTGGGTTCCTCGGTGGAGGCGGCAGCAGGCGTGGCCTCCTTCTTGGGTTCCTCGGTGGAGGCGGCAGCAGGTGTGGCCTCCTTCTTGGGTTCCTCGGTGGAGGCGGCAGCAGGCGTGGCATCCTTCTTGGGGGTTTTCGGTGCATATGCGCCGTCGGTGGAGGGGCAGCAGGCGCGGCATCCTTCTTGGGTTCCTCGGTGGAGGCGGCAACAGGCGTGGCATCCTTCTTTGGTTCCTCGGTGGAGGCGGCAACAGGCTTCTTTGGTTCCTCGGTGGAGGCGGCAACAGGCGTGGCATCCTTCTTTGGTTCCTCGGTGGAGGCGGCAACAGGCTTCTTTGGTTCCTCGGTGGAGGCGGCAACAGGCGTGGCATCCTTCTTTGGTTCCTCGGTGGAGGCGGCAACAGGCTTCTTTGGTTCCTCGGTGGAGGCGGCAACAGGCGTGGCATCCGTCTTGGGTTTCTCAGTGGAGGCGGCAACAGGCGTGGCATCCTTGGGTTTCTCCTTGTTTTCCTTCTCAGGATAAACACTGACTTTGTCCTCCTCCTTTTTAAGAATTTTGTCCTCCTTTTTAAGAATTTTATCCTCCTCCTTTTTCTCCTTTAGAACAGATTTCTTCTCCTCCTTAATCTCCTTGTTATTTTCTTTATTAATCTCCTTTTGAACAGATTTCTCGTCCTCCTTAATCCCCTTAATATCCTTTTCCACCTGCTTGTCAACAGACTTCTCCTCCTTAACCTCCTTCTTTTCCTTTTTAACAGTCGCAGCTGCGTCCGCAACAATTTTCTTCTCTTCCTTCTTAACGTATGCAGAAGATGCCTCAGGATCGAGCGGCTTCTTCTCCTCCTTAATCTCCTCCTTCTTGTCCTTTTTAAGAGATTTAATGTCCTTCTTCTCCTGCTTGTTGAGAGATTTCTCGTCCTCCTTGATCTCCTTCTTTGCCTTTTGAAGAGTCGCGGCTTCGTCCGCGACAGATTTCTTCTCCTTCTTTGCATTCTTGGTAGCTATATATCCGTCCAAATAAACAGGTTCCTCCTTTTCCTTCTTCTTACCAGGCTCAACAGGCTTCTCCTTCTTAGCAGATTCAACAGGCTTCTCCTTCTTACCAGACTCAACAGGCTTCTCCTTCTTTGCCTCGTGCTTTACCTTCCTAGGCAATGCAGCAGATTCAGCTGAATCAACAGGTTTCTCTTTCTTTACCTCAGGAGTGGTGGATGGCGTGGCCTTCTTTGGTGGTCCATATCCGGGTTCTTCGACCACCGGCGGCTTCTCGTGCGCCGGGACCAGGGGCACGGTGGCGAAGACGATGGCGAGGACGAGCACGAAGGACAGGTGAGGAGCCCTCATTGTGGCAATGGAACTTGGAAGAAGGACGGTGGTGGGAAAAAGTGTGGATGGGAAGTTGGAAGCGAGATGAGAGGGGTATTTGAACCCGGGCGAAAGCCAGCGATTGGTCGGTTTTGGCAGGAGATGGGAGGCCATGCTGCTCTTGGATTTCCAGGGTAAAGCATGGAGCAACGGCAGCCATTAACCTATATTTAACACACGCCTTTGGAATCACGCGTTTACCGTGATAATAGGAGCGAGTAAGCTACGGGAGGCCAACTGTACGAGATCAGGAAATAAGCCTGGATGTGGCAACTGGCAAATGAGGCGCTGTGCAACAGACATGTGGCCCCGTGAAAGCAGTTCGAGAAGAGGATTAAACAAAAAGGAAAAAAATACGTAACAAATTGTATCGTCAGCGAGTAGTCTTATATAAGGCTGGACCGAAAACTCGAAACTCGCTAGCTCGCTCGACTCGCTCGATAATAGCTCGACTCGTGCTCGACTCGTTTCATAACAAGCCAGCTCGATTTAAAACAAGCTAGCTCGATTTTTAACGAGCTAGCTCGAGCTAGCTCGCGAGCTGCTCGTTAGCTCGAACGAGCCAGGGCATTAACAAGCCTAAACACTAAAAATTAGCTTGGCCCATACATCACTTTCATTTTCCTCGGCGAGTCGGCCTCGGCCCAGCCCACAAACCTAAAACCCTAAGCGTACAGTCGTCCGCGTCCCACATCATCAGCCGCCAGGCAGTCGAGTCGTCTCGTACAGTCCTCCTCGTCTCGTCCGTCTCCCTCCCAATCCGGCGATACAGGAGTACAGGACCGCCGCCGCCAGCCGCCCGCCGTTCTTCTTCCTCGGCGCAGCAGCGAGCAGGTAGGCCACCGCCCACCGTTTCCCCATCGCTCGGCACTCCTCCCCGGTCTCCCATAGTCCCATCTCATCTACTTCTCGAGCAGGTCATGGAGGGTGAGGAAGAGTCCCCAGTTCCGGTGGCCGCAAGTCTTGAATCGAGGAGCAACCGCAAGAAGATGCTTGCTTGGTGTATATATTAATATATATTAGATATTACCTAAAACTTGATGAGTCTAGCACTCAAGGGAGTTGGTCATTTATTTTACTTCGTTCTTGAACTTTGTATGGATGAATCGGTGATGTGTAAACTGCATGCATATGCTTATTAAGTCCCATCGACATGGCTGGACAAAATGAGCTGTTCAATTGCTTATTCTCCTTTGTTGAATTTATAATTACCTGGAATTGGTTTTATAATCACCTGGAATGTATTTTTGACGTCTGGCTCGCGAGCTCAAACGAGCTGCTCGAGTTATATTGCGAGCCGAGCCGAGCAGCATTCCTAGCTCGTTTGGTTAACGAGCCGAGCTCGAGCCAAGTCCAAACGAGCCGAGCTGTAACGAGCCGAGCTCTTAACGAGCCGAGCTGGCTCGTTAGCCAGCCTGAGTCTTATAGGACCATATATTTGTTGGCCCTCTCTCAGTTAGGGCCTAGCCAGCCGAGTTTAATCCCATGCGTGTGACAACTTGGCACGTACATGTGTGGCTAACCTTCCATCTTCTGTTAATATCTCAACATGCGTAGACGATAGCCACCTTTTTTAAAGTTTAATTATATATTTTTTGATAAAGTGTACCTGTATATTAATTAAGAAAGAAAAGTACAAATACACGGACAATGTAAAAGATACGGAGGGACGACCGTTTAAACCAACATGCATGACCAAAAACTTCGACACCAAAGAACACCGACTCCAAATGTTGCAATCGAACCCATGGACGAGAGAAGCTCCAGCACACAACGGTTTTGATGTGGACGCCGTGAGAGCGGCATGGCGAATTAATTTTGTTTCAAAAGATATTTGTTAGTATCTATCACTAGTTTTGAATTCTTTAATCGTGGACGGGCCAAATTCATTTTAGGTGGCGGGCAAGTGTGCCCGTCACCATGCAAAGGTCACGCATAAAATATTTTTTACCGCCATGGTTAATAAAAAAACAAAAAAATAGAAAAAGCCCAAACGGGCTAGAATGCGGGCGGCTGGATCCTGTTTCCGCCGCCCGTGCGCCCGCCGTCGAGCTGCCTATGGAGGCCGCCACCACCGTCATTGAGGCCACCACGAGATCCACACGTGCCGCCCGGATCCGCCCCAAAGCGGCCGCCCCGAGCTCCGCCGTGGTTGAGGCCGCGGCCGCCGCAGATCCGCCGGTGGCGGCCAACTCCGCGGATCCACCACGTGTCGCCGCCCTGAAGCTCCGCGGTGGTGGAGGCCACCGCCGGATCCGCGGTGGTGGAAGCCCCCGCCGCCGGATCCACCGCGGTGGAGTCCAACTACGCTAGATCCACACGTGCCGCCGGATCTGATCCAAGCGCCGCCCCCCGAGCTCCACGGTGTTGGAGGCCGCCGCCGCCGCCGGATCCGCGGTGGTGGTGGCCGCCACCGCCGCCGCCGGATCCAGCCGCGTCGCCGCTTCCAGCGGACCGACGCCACCGCTGCACCGCGCGATGCCGTGGGGAGGAGCACCGCTGGGAGGGCCGCCGTCGCCGTGGGGACGAGAGAGGAGAGGGAAGTGCTGCCGCCATGAAGAGGAGAGGGAGGGAGGATTGGGAGGCAGAGTGGGAGAGCACGTTTGGGGACTTAGCGTGGGAGAGAGGAGATCTCGGGAGAGAGTGAGGGTTAGAAACCCTAGGGCACTGCTTTTATACTCCATCGAGGTTTTTGGGCCTAGCCCAGTTCGTTTGGGCCGCATTATTTTCCGTGGCAGACACTTTTGCCCGTCACGCAAAATAGGAAAACGCCCGCCACGGTTAATCGGGCTATTAACCGTGACGGGCAAACTCAACGTACGCCACGGAAAATATTTTTCAGGGTCACGCAAAATCATTTCGGTACTAGTGTATACAAGAGCTTAACAAAAAGATAGGGGCCTATGTTGGCAACCATAATTGTCCGGAGGGGGCCAACTTGTGCAGAGAACGTTGTGTGGCCCACGTTTCATAGTCATCATCATCCTCTGAACTTTGCTGGCCATGGGACTGACGTGGACAGCAACGACTGCAACTGCTCGCCATTTTTTTTCCCCTTGTGCGGTGCGGCTTACGTGTATGCGCTTTCCCGCTAGGGGTTTGCTTATTAGTTGGTTAGTTGTTGCTTTTGCTGACTGATGATAGGGATTTCTCTATCCGAATAATAACAATCCCTCCATCCACAAATAATTTATTTTTTTGACTTTGAGACATCATGTTTGACCGCTCATCTTATTCAAATTCTTTTATACAATTTATAAAATAAATAAATCATTGTTAACGTATATCTAATGATAAAATAAATCATATCAAAATGGATGATGTTTATACAAAATTTTTGAATAAGACGAGCTGTCAAACATGATGAGTTATTTGTGGACGGAGGAAGTATGTACTCTCTCTGTCCTGAAACTATGACATCGTTAATAATCTTTTTTATAAAATTGACTAATGTTAGAATCGTTTGACTTGTCGTAAAACGATAATGGCATGTTTTTTTGACGGATAGAGTATGGCTTATGTACCCAAAGTTACCCAAAGTGAGCATGCAAGGACATCTAGATTCAGTTCATCCACCCACCCACCCGAATGTACGTCAGCTAGTTTGATTTTAGCGGTAAAAGCAGTCTTATTTTTTCGGATGCTCTTAATAAACTTTCGAAAGTGCTAAATGGTCATGGTGTACTTATCTTTTTCTTTACGAAAAAATGCCAAGGAATTCTCGTACAATGAAATATAAATTCATTTGTACCAAAGAACAAATAAATTGCTATCAGGTTGCAAAGTGCAACGAAAAACTGGCCTCTTTCTTCACTCTCTTGACATTAAGAAAACCTTACGTGCGCTAATCTACTACATTGTTTCTCCTTTTCACCTTTTCTTCACTATCTTGACATCATAGGCGTTGGGTGTCATCGCCGGCGTGGCTTGCGCGTTCACGGTCTGCTCCATGGCCTTCTTTGTAGCCTTCTTCGGTGGTCCATATCCGGGTTCTTCAACCACCGGCGGCTTCTCGTGCGCCGGGACCAGGGGCACAATGGCGACGACGATGACGAGGACAAGGACGAAGGACAGGTGAGGAGCCCTCATTGTGGCACTTGAACTTGGAAGAAGGACGGTGGTGGGAAAAAGTTTGGATGGGAAGTTGGAAGCGAGACGAGAGGGGTATTTGAACCCGGAGCGTAAGCCAGCGATTGGTCGGTTTTGGCAGGAGATGGGAGGCCATGCTGCTCCTGGATTTCCAGGGTAAAGCATGGAGCAACGGCAGCCATTAACCTATATTTAACACACGGCTTTGGAATCACGCGTTTACCGTGATAATAGGAACAGTAAGCTATACGGAAGGCGAGGAAATCTACGAGATCAGGAAATATGCCCGGATGTGGACATGTGGCCCCACGAAAGCAGTTGGAGATGAAGATAAAAAAAAAAGAAAGAAAATAAAGGCAGGTACATTGCTACACGTAAGCGGTCTCATATGCGGTCACATGCATTGCCACGTAGAATTTTTGATGATGTAGAGGAAATAGAAAGGTGAGAGAGAATGAGGTAGTCTTGGTTTTTGGGTACACTGACCACAATTAACTTTGCAAAATGCATAATGGACTTCATCATTGTGTTGCTATCTAGCCCTTTGAGATGAGTGAAAAGTATACAGAATATACATAATTCGGATTCTAATGAGGAAATCGTGATTTCAAGAAGATTCACCCCAAAAAAACAAGGTTTGGCTGGTTTTCATAGACTATTTTGAGTTTGAGATTTTATTTTGACAAGGTTTATATTGCAAGGAGATAGGAAGTGTCGTTTCTGTTCCTCTAAAACAAGACTATACAACATCTATACTTTAACTGCCATTATGCTTAATTTATGAAAACTTTCTCGGTACATGGCTAAAACTTCATTTTTGAGGTTCCCTGAATTATCTTTAATTTTTTTTTAATAACAATCGTATTCATTAGTTAATGTAGAGGCTGTTATATTAATATATTCACTTTTCTAAAAAAGAATGTTTTCACGCACCACCATATCTTTAGAACTACATGGGGGATCACGACCATTGAGTTATCCAATGCAACCGAATAAAATGCAAATAAGTCTACCATTGATCTATCACCTAATATATTCCAAACACGTTCTCTCCCTTTCGAATGACAAAGGGCGACACCATGAGCTTGATAGTTGATCTAGGGCAACTTGTCAAACATCCTCAACTTGACAAAGTCTTACCCGAGTAACAAATTCGATGATATCTTTGCTAGTTTGTCCAAAACAAGCCATTTTTCATCGCATAACCAGATTATGTATTGTTGTGTTCTATCACCACCAGGGCACCACCTAAACCTTTGAAAATTCTTGATCCTTTACGCACAATTCCACCTAGTATAAAATACATAAAATAGATACTAAAATAACTAAAAATTATTGTAAAAATAAACAGAACAATCGGCTAGCAATAGTCAAGGTCGAATCGGCGATATCGATCGCAGCGGCTGAGGACCAGTGGATAAGAAGCCCCCTGCAGGTTCTAGCGGCTGCTGAGGCGACACATCCGGCATCGGTTCGTCGGATTCAGGTACAAGAGGAAGCGCTCGATTTGGTTGTTGTCTTGCTTGCACGCGGCTATGCACGCGTGCTCGAGGCCGTTCTTGCGCTGTAGCCACTTGGTGTAGGGAGGGTCCTCCCAGAAGTTACATTTGAACATCTTGTCGTTCTCCCCGGAGCCAAACCTCATCGGACTCGTTGTCGCCCTCGTAATTCCTCTTCCATAGGGCCACCTCCTGTAGATGGTGATGGTGTCGCTGTTTCTTTGCCTCCCTCGCTGTCTCTTCATCGTCGTCGTCCTGAACGTGTATATAAAAAAGTGTATATCCTAACAATTTTTGTAATAATGCTTCTATACATAATTCATATATCATAATATCGTGTTAAAAGTGAGTGAACTTATTTCTTAACGTCCCACAAATTGAAAATTTTATATGGGTATATTAGTGCGTAAAACCTGTTTTTCTATCAGCATGTTTATATTTGGTTGATAACAAACTTGTATTGTACAACCACTTTACATATTTTCTCTACTTGCCTAATTATATGGTTATATGTTTCGGGAAGTGCCGAGCACAAGTCTTTGGCTTGAGTTCCTAGAAAATGGTTCTCCACACATAACTGGATGGATGTGCTCTGTTGTTGGCAACCATTGATTTTGTTTTTTTAGTTTGTAGAAATGATTGTGTGCGCAAACCTTAGTATCTCAAACACAAACTACTAGCCTTTTGAGATGTGCATTCATGTAATCTTTTGGGGCCCGACCTTTGTTGGAGAATAAAACCGTGTTCAAGAAAATGTATTGGTATATATGTATATGAGTTGACCTCCATGTGATGTATGTGTGTGTATCTTTATGTGATGGACCTTAAGTTTGAAGTTGGGTATCATTTGTGCTACTTTCTAATTGTTTTTTTTTTATTTTTGCATATTTATGTAGTTGAAAGGTCCCCTTGTGGTTTTGGTAATTGAGTGTCAACATTAGGTGGACTAATAATGTGTGATTGAGATAATACACAGGAGATTAGTTCATATGCAATGATGCAATGAAGGAGCTTATTGCATATGAGATATGACATGGAGTCATGTGACCGAGATGTTGAAGATCAAGATGAGGCTTGGCTTGATGGACCGGTTGCAAGTGTGAAGGGCAAGTCAAGGCTTTGAAGTGATGGACCGCGAGGCGGTGAAGCTTGGGCAAGACTTGGCGCCGACGGACCCGACACAACGGTGAAGAGCAAGTGAGGTCAAGATCGATGTACCAATAGGGTCATGTGATGATATGAAATGGATCATATCATTCTTGATCGTGTTGTTGCATTTGTTGCTTCGACACCTGAGGAGGCGGAATGGAAATGCGCAAGGCAAAGATACATTTGTAGGGCATTTCATTTTAAGCTGGTCATAGGTGAGTAGAGAAGGTTATGACGGATTTAGGTTCGATAACCGTACTATGAAGAGGGAAAACTTCAATCGCTTTACTCACCTAGTGCCACTAAAATGAGTTTCAAATTGCATATGCATTTAGGTTAGTGACATGGTGATATGTTGAGAAACTCTTTGGAAAAGGCTTGAGAAAAATGTCATCTTTTGTGCTTAAAAGGTTTGACAAAATTTGGATAAGATGGCACATCTTTTGGATTGAGAATCGTTGAATAATTGCAAAGAGAGGGTTGCAACTCGTGTTGTTACCATGAGAGAGCCGACGCAGTGCTGGTGGCCATTTACTTCGATACATGCATGTGAGTCGCTGTTGGAAAATCTATAACCCCTGTAAAGAGAACCCCCACTAGGGGAGTTCTCTCGCTTCTGGTGAAGCCACGTCATCACGTCATCGGTAATCCTCGATCCCGTAGGGACCTGCCCGTCATCGCGCGCCCCTTCGCGGCCGGCGGTCGGCGGCCCTACAGCTCCACCCGTACCGGCCGTCCAGATTCATCCCGCTCGGGCCGTGCGTATTCCTTCCATTACATCCCTTCCGTTCAGCGCGGTGAAACTCCGAGCATCTTCCCCACGCGCCCGCTATCTGTTTCCTCCCTCGCGAAGTTTCGCCACCGTCGGTTCCTCGCTACACGTCCTGGCTGATCGTCGAAGGGCTGGACGCACCAAGGCCAATCGAGTCAAGAAGGTCTTCAACGGCGCCGCGAAAGTGAAGAAGGAACCGCGACGGGCCGGGGGATTCAGCGTCGCCGCTAGGGTCAAGAAGGCACCGCTCCGCCCAGGAGTCGTCACGAAGATCTTCGCCAAGGCTGATCAGAAGAGAACAGCCTCGCCGCTGGGGTACTGGTACGCCTCCACGAACTTCCAACGCCTAGCTAGGGTTCTTGCGTATATGATCTGCCTTGCCGCCCGCCTTGCTGCTAGCCTTGCCGTATAAATAATTCTTGTCGTATATGATCAGCGTTGCCGGCGGCCGCCTTGCTGTTGTACGTGCACATGCGTAGCTGTAGTGTGATCTCTCGAGCTTCAAGTTCTGTAATTTTCCATTAATCATTATCAAGTAATCTATCCAAATTTTATTTGATGAACTAATTAATATGCTGTTCACCTTCTGTTTATTTTATACGTGCATGGTGATGCTCTGTACAACGTGGTCATGTCTCTACTGCATGGTCCTGTTCAGATTCGCTTGCACAGAGATTGTGTATGTGTTAGCTCGGATTGTGTGTGAAACGATTTCATATAAATAAGCAGCACTTGAATACGGTGATTTGCAAGTACTGAATGATTCGATAGCAGTGAATGATTCGGTGATTCCGGCTCTGATTTGCAAGTGTTGACCTATGTTTTCTTTGATGAAGTTGAAGATCTAAAATTATCATATGATGTCTTTTCTTTAGTTGATTATCGAAACTACTTTTAATTTTTCTTAGCTATATTAAAATTACTTTTACATACCCGCAGCAACGCGCGGGGAATTCACCTAGTTCATTTGAAATGCATGGCTAGCTGGTTGACGGTGCGTGTGCTGCCATCTGAGCTCGCTGCTAGCTGCTGCGCCACTGCTTGACCCGTCGGCTTGCTAGTGCGCTGCTTGCTGCCCTGGCCCAAGTCGATGGAAGCTGCTGTGTTGGGCCTGCCCGTCGACCCCAAGTGCTGGGCCTGTGGGGCGCCCTCCCAGGCGTGGGGCTGTTGCTGCTGGCTTGGCAGGCCGCCGCTGCCACTGGGCTCTGCTGGCCGGGCGAGCGCTACTGACTGCTGCCGCTGCTTGCTGCCTTGCCAAGCCAACAAGCTAGCTAGTACTGATTCATCCCTTGGCTGCTCGTCCGTTCGTTGTCGAAGGAAGCTGCCGCCGCTGCCTGTCTGTTCTGTCCAGTGGCCGTTCGAGAGAGCAGGGGGTGGTGCTCCCACAGATCCTACCGTTGGGGAAGTGACGCCCGTGCTAGCCGTTGGAGGGCCAACCGAGAGGCATGCTGGAAGTAAAGGCCGTCGGCCTCCTCCTGGTTGGGGACCCAGGTACAGAAGTAAAAAGTTCTCCCTTGTTCTAGAGAGCTACAGTTAGGGTTCTTCATCCTCCCCTCTCTTTTTCTTCATGATTTGAGCTGTGATTTAAAGAGAGAGGGGGAGCCCTGTGTGGGTGTGGATGAGAGCTTCAAGATCCACCACTTCCCCTTTCCATTCCACTCAAGATTAGTGCTAATTTGAAAGAGAATTGGAAAAACCTAGTGTACATGCATTTGTGATTCAATTTGGTGGCACTAGGTGGTTATTGCGATTGTGGATTTCCTATTACTCTTGGTGATTACCATCACCTAGGCGGTTTGGAGATTGTGACTCCGTTGAAGCACGTAAGGAGATTGTGCGGTGCTCCGGAGGAGGATTTGTGAGAGGTTCGTGCTCACCTCACGGGGATCGTGAAGAGCAACATTAGTGGAGCGTGTCATTGTGAGTGGTGTCTTGGAGAGCCTCGAGGGGCCAACTAGCGGAGAGCCGCATAGTCCAAGAACCATCCAAGTGTTGGTCGACACAACGAGGGGACTAGCTTGCCGGCAAGCAAGTGAACCTCGTGGATAAATCAATTGTGTCATCTCTTGTCTCCCGGTTTTTCAGATTAATTGATATATATATTGTTGGAAGTATTTATTCGGTGATTGGCATCATCCTCTACATCTCAACGTCGGTATAAAAGTCATATTCTCTTCTCTTTCATACTTGCAATATATATTGTGGTAGAGTAGCAATTAGTTTTGTTTAGAGTAATTTATATATCTTGTTAGCTCTCTTATTAATAAGAGTAGAGACATAGCAATTGTGTGCTTTAGAGATAATAATTACTAGAATTGCAATAGGTGGCTTGCCGAACATTTAGAGCTAGAGCAAACCGCATTTCGCCATTTGTTATACTAATCGGTTTGTTTAGTTGAGCTTGTAGAAATTTTTATTAGGCTATTCACCCCCCCCCTCCCCTCTAGCCATCTAGGACCTTACACTTGCGTAGCTTTTGTCATTGAGCATCTAGTGATCAGTCTTTGTGCTTTTGCTTATAGAATTGTATAGGATCTCCCCACTTACTAAATTACTAGTGCATAAGTTTTGGTGATCTTGCAATACCATTGTTTAGGAGCTCAAGCTAGGCTTAGCACCTCATTTGCTTTGTGTAGGATCTTTTGAGAGGTGCTATTAGAGTCATAGATAGAGGGGTGAAGTCTTGGCTAAGCGAATAATTTATTTTCCGCATTATATTCGGTTAGCCGGTATAATTAGTTTTAGAAAGGACTATTCACCTCCCCTCTAGTCCCCATCTCGACCCTTCAGAGTTTGTCGGACAATCGACGCTATAAATGCTTTTATACGTTGGATGATCGGCTATATGTTTGCTAGCGAGTATCGACGCTAAAGAAGACCAATGGATGGTCCGACGCTAAAAAAAAATGCCGCGATAACGGGTTGTGCGGCGCTATAAGTGCGGTGCGACGCTAAAGAGTTTTAGCGTCGGGACTTCTGGCGTCACTGAAGTCGGACGCTATATATTCTTAGGGTCGGATCATCGGCGCTATATGTGGCTACGGCGTCGGACCATCCGAGGGTAAGTGGGGTGTTGTGGTGTAGTGGTACTACAACAAATTTCCACTCTACTCCTGCTAATGGGGAGGGGCTTGACGGGGGTTTTGGGGAGGGTTTTAATCACGGGTACTATTGAATGGGAGCGGATGATACTATGAAACAGGTTGGGGTGGGTTGGGCTGACGAGACACAGACGGGTTGGGGCACTATGAAACAGATTGGGGCGGGTTGGGGTGCGTAAGTCGCATATCATATTCCATCGTGACTTTAGGTCGGGGCGGATTGGGGCATTGGGCCGACGGGTTAGGTTGGGGCGGGTGTTAGTTAGGGCACTTGAAATATGGGTAGGGGTGGGTTTAGGGCGGGTTCAACACTACTACGAATACGACATCCTTTGCCGGGTCCAAACCTCCCTTCACTATCGGAAAATGAGCAGGGGGGCGGTAGGGAAGCGGTAGTGATGACTCTTTATGGTCACTCCCGGGGGATACCCGGCAGTGTTGTCCTCTTAAAAAACAAAAAAAAAAGGCACCAAGCATGCTTCATGCATGCCGCACTAGAGCATGCTTGCTATCCCCATCCGCTATCCCTATCCGCTACCATGGTGGCTGGCTATCGCCGCTACCGTCATAAAGCACTTCATTCAAGAACAAATTCGTACACCACAAACAAAGAAGAGATTCAACACATCACGAGTTAACTCATTCATAAATCGATTTATAAATTCTGAGACAAAAAAGAAGGGCTCAACACATCACAAATTCGCATAGGAAAGAGAGACAAGAGGGAAAATCATGAGTCTAGGAAGCCGGCAGCGTTACTTCTCCTCCGCCATGCCCGCATCCGGTGGATCTTGCCCCATGCGAAACCACATGCACGCACCATAGCAAAGATTAGTTATTTATTAGGAGAAATGCATGGATGTAGGACGTACCGAAGAGCGGAAGGAACACAGCACGAGGGCATGCATGGATGTAGGACGTACCGGCATGCACACACCATAGCAAAGATTAGTTATTTATTAGGAGAAAAAATTGTAGAGGAACTAAAAATAGAAGGAATTGAAGAGCGGAAGGAACACGGTAGCGAGGGGCATGCATGTAGGGCGTACCGGCAGCCATCGGCGGTCGCTTCTCGCGTATCCGTCCGTCCGAGATCCACGGCGCGAAGTGGATCTGAGGACAGTGTGAGAGAGAGGATAAAAAGGGCGAAACACGCAAGAAACAAGTCAGTATTCATGGAAGGGGAGAGGGCCGCGACATGCACGGAGTGGAGGGAGAGGAAGTGTACCGGCGCATGGAGGGGAGGAGATCTCGGAGGGGAGGGAGAGGGAGACGGCCACCGCAGGTGGTTCTCTCTTCGCGGCATGCAAGAATAAGTGGTTGACAGGGGGGGAGTGGGGATGCGGTTGGGGAGGTAAGATATTTTCCGAGAAGCGGGGCCGAGGCGGTTGCGAAGATGAATGAAAATTTCGGGTCCGAGTCCATATATTTCTGTCGGGTTGGCCGATATAACCGACAATCGTAGAGTTTCACTGCCGGAATTGTTTATACCACTGGCAGTGACTGAGAGTTTCACTGCCGGATCTTGGCCAGTCCCAATTATTTTTTTACTTTGAAGCCACAGAAGGGCCTTCATTGCCGGTGGACACTATAGTACTGCAACCCCACTAGCATGGGGGGGGGGGGGGTGCATGTGCCCTGCTAGCCCCACCCGGTTCTGTCTCTGACTGAATTGTTTTACACATTTTTACAATGTTGCTCTTTCCACGTCGGCAGTCGGGCCTCAAAGAAAACATATGGCACGGCTGTTAATAACCCCTCGCCACCCCTCCCCATCGAGCAGCAGAGATTACATGTACGTTAGTAGCAGCCCACCCACGCCAACGCACATTAGCGGCCAGCCATGGCTTTCGAGCCCTGAGTCTCTCACATATAACAGGAGCCAACGCCTCCCATGTCTCCCCCTCTCACATATTTAAAAAGTGTACGAGCATTTTTAGAAAAGAAAAAAAAAAAACTTATCAAGATCCAAGCGCATATGCGAAAAAGTAAAATGGTTCTTGCGACACATTGATCATATAGTATAAATTTATTGGGAGACGAGACGATTATGGCAGTTGGCAGGAAGCCACATTGGCTAATCGGCACGTATATTTCTGCTAAATTAAAAGAAAACGAATGTAAACAATTGAACTTTGAAAATAAGAAAATATTGAGGTCGAGACTTAATTAGTTGGGTCCAGGTCCAGGCCCAGCTGATAGCTAGTGACGCGACTGGCCCAGAAGATGCGCAATACGCTGGGCCTCCTTAACTATAGCAAGCAGCCCAACTCACAAGCAAGGCCCGCCTTTTTTCATTTTTTTGAAATAAAAAGAGAGAGAGATCTTTCAAGATACTCGCAGCAAGACAAAGAAAGCAAATACGATTAAACTTTAGCATGTGTTTGATCTATTCCCATGTGTTAAACTTTAGCACTAGAGGCTAATTTTTTTTTTTTTTTTTTTTTTTGGGGGAACTCTTTTGATGCTAAAGTTTTTTAGTCTAGATTGTAGACTTTAGCACGTTTTTAGCACTTCTGTTCGGATCCCAGTGCTAAAAAAATGCTAAAAGTGAAGTGCTAAATTAAGTTTAGTACTGGATGGCCTAAGTTGGGTGCGAATGAGTACAAAACCACCGCGCTGACTAGCCTAACCAGATTACACATCCTACCACTACCTAAACCCTAACTGCTAATTTGGACACTAGTGCAAGGCAGCTCCATATATCGTCCATGCATGGATTTGCCTTCAACTGGAAGCTCTCCATCGTCGTCCGCCGCATGTATCGACGCTGACAACCCCAAGGGTCAAGGCTGACGACATGCATGCATCATATCGTCCCACTGAAAAAATCAGGTCGGCAACGTACGTCGCCGCGAACCTTATTTCCTAGTCTGTCGATTAATTCGCCCGCGCGGCCGGCACCTTTTGTCTCCGGGCCCGTGACTCGCTGATGTTGACCGTCCGAATAATAATATGTTTTTGTTTTCTTTGTTTTTTATATATAAAATGCAGTTAAGTATTGTTAGCAGCACTAGCAGTTGTATAATAAGGCTAGTCTAAATGCAAGTTTTATGGTAGTATCATGCTTGGCATTAAATAAACATCACATCAGTAAAATTGTTGAGTTGCAGGGTCATTAAATGAGAAAGTTTCATCATATGAGAGGAGTTTTATCCTAATTCCTTTATAAAACTCATCTGGCTCAGTTACCTAGTCTGTAGTCTTCATAACTGTGCCATGAAACTGTGCATTGAGACCGACCTAATACTAATAGTAGAAGGTTATTACTGTATGTAGTAGTTAAGCATGGTTGGCTAGCACTAGCAGCCATCTGCCCAAGGAATAAGTGGCAGTGGAATCGTCCTTACAGGAGACCAAAAGCAATGCAAGAACATGTGGCCAGAAGGGCTGCGATGTGTTCACCTCCTTGCTCACACACTCAGTACGAACGTAGTGCTCGCAGGCACGCCATGCTGAAGTCCTGAAGCTAGCTGATCGCCACCCACCAGCTCTGCTGCAACTTGTGTAGTAGACTGTGGACTAGGTTAATTGTGTGGCCCACGTTTCATAGTCATAGTCATCCTCTGAACTTTGCGGCCATAGATGATGTGGACTGCGACTGCGACTGCGAGCATGTTTTTTTTTTTTTCTCGCGCACGTGGATGCAGGGGAAAGCGTAAAGCCGGCCGCGGTTTTGCTTATTGGTTGATTAGTTGTTGCTTTTGCCGACTGATGGCGGGGATTTTACCAATCTGGATAATAATTCACAATGTATATGCTCAAAGTGAGCAAGCAAGCAAGCACATCCAGATCCAGTCATCCACCCACCCAGCTTTCTGTCCATCACTTTCACCTAACTGTCACCGTAGCTTGTTTGATAGAAACAAAAATGCCTTGGAATTGTCGTACAATGAAATAGATTCGGCTGAAAAGCAGAGGAGGACAAAATAAAGGGCTATAGCTAGATAGGGTGCAAGTGCAAACGAAAATCTGACCTCTTTCTCCACTCTCTGAGAACTCGTTTAGCATATGTACCATGTGCTAGGCTAGTACTCCCTCCGTCACATTGAGTGTGTCATTGAGGCTCATTAGTCATTCAATAAATGTGGACACAGGAGTTAGGCAGATGCATGTCAGATCGTGTGAATGCAGACGTTCAAAATGCTACTCCTAGTGACAATCACCGTGGGACAGATGGAGTATGTTATATTTTTTTCTTTCACTTATTTTTTCCCTTTCACCTTACAATTTTCTTCAATGCATAAATATTATTGAAGCAAAGGTGATACGAGGCAGTAGTCAAACGCTTATGCTGCAAGTAATGCAAGTGGTTAAAAGATAGGCATGAGTCCCTCTCATGTAAGGCAACTAGATGGGCAAGTTGCTTGGTTGTGTCCTCACTTCACACTCCATATAGTATTATTGATATATGCCTTCAATTTCAATTGCCAAAAAATGCAAGTGGATGGAGCTAGGACAAATCAAATCAAAGTCCAGTCACCGGAAAAAGTAATGAGCAAATTTTACTTATTTCACACGACTTTGGAGTGGCATTGGGTAGGGTTCCCGGAGAGGAGGCCACACCGGCCGGCTAGCTGGTCCTCCACCTGCTGCATGGAACGCAACATCATACGCATCTATCGGCGACACGTACAACTACAAGGACGGCGGCAAGGCGCGTCCATGCCGTCTCATGCTGCATCAACCGCCACTGCACGTGGCACCACCACCGCGGCCGGCGATACCACCATATATATGTCAGGCATGACCGAAGCTTTTGCGTTCCTTCTTGGCCGACATGCGTTTCTGACTTCTGGCCGTGTCAACAGCTAGCATTTCTTGGTCTTATCTTACTTATTCAACAATAGTAATAAAGGCTTGCTTCTACCTTTGTCTATTATCCATGGCACTCCAAAAATCATCATCTTATTTGTTGTATACAATGTACTTAAGGGTGAAGGAAGGAGAGTACGACACTTCCAGCCTCTGTTCTACATATACACCTACACTCATTAATATTTTTTTTTTCTCAATCCATCAATATATCAATTCTTGTCACGAAAATCCGTCCCTAAATAGATGTCATTCTCGCTTCCCGAGAAGTCAACGTTTTCAAACTGCCGTAATTATATATTAAAATATATAAATATTTATGCTAAGTAATTAGTATCATTGAAAAGATCTTTAACTCTTTTTTTTAATAAATTTATCTAGAGATATAAATGTTGCACATATTTTCTACAAACCTAGTCAAAGTTGAAAAAGTTTAAGCAAGACGCACCCCATAGCGACATCTAAAAAGGGACTGAGGGAGTACAATGTACTTAAGGGTGAAGGAAGGAGAGTACGACACTTCCGGCTTCTGTTCTACATACTATATACACTCATTAATAATTTTTTCTCAATTCATCAATGTATATATCAATTCTTATCAACAAAATCTGGTTTTGGACATGTAGTAGCAGACAAAAAACATTTTTTTTTTCAGAGGAATCAAATGATATCCTTCATCATGCAATTAATTTCGTGGCCGGAAATATCACCACGTGCATGGTCCCAGTCCTGGTCCCGGACCCGGCCAAGTTTCGGTATACGACAACTTACCAGTTATGCATGTGCTCAAGGACACTGTTTGGCTCATTGGGCGGAAAAACCGACATACCGTCCATTCTGGAATACATGTGTTAGTTTTACCATCCATTTTTCAGTCACAACTTAGACCCAGTAAAATAAATACTTTGACCTCAATACTACATGCAAAACCATTTATCTAAATAAAAATAACATTTCCCTCTTCCCACATAGTAAAAACTAGTACTCTTTCCTCATGTAATGATTTTCCATTTTCCAATCCTACCGTACAGTACATGAAAATGTTTACTCTTTTTCGGGTGCATGGAAATAAAATTACAGAACAGGGTGGAATGCCATGTTAAGTAGCAGCCAAATTTAGCCTGGATCTGTTTTGACCTACGATCGACGTGGTGTTGGACTAGTGATGTATATGTGGATGTGCATTTTCAAAAACCTAGATAGATGACTCCCAACAACAAGTTTTAGAGTCCACTGGGCACTGTACATTTGTACTCGCATCTTATAAAACAAATGGACCGAATTGGTTTTAGAGTCACGCATGTGGATGTGCATTTTCTAGGACCTAGATAGCCGAATGACAAGTTTTAGAGTCCGTTGCGCCAGTGCATTGTACATTTGTACTTGCATTTTATAAGGAAAAAAATGGATGGAATTGAACAAGAAGTGACAGATGTGACCATTTAAATGATGTTAACTTTGTTACCACTTGATCCAGAGCAGCAGAAAGCTAGGCCACAGATCGATCCATCCAGCAGTTGTAAACTAATAATACTAATAGAGTAGGTTATTACTGTACCTAGTAGTTGAGTTTGGTTGGCTAGCAGCCATATCTGCCCCAAGGACGTGACCGTGGAATCGTCCTTGCAGGAGAGGAGACCAAGCAATGCTGCAGCCTGCAGGAACGTGTGGTGAGAAGGGCGGCGATGTGTTCGCCTCCTTGCAGTAGTGCTCGCAGGCACGCCTAGCTGAAGCCTGATGCCGCTAGCAACTTGTGCAGAGAACGTTGTGTGGCCCACGTTTCATAGTCATCATCATCCTCTGAACATTGCTGGCCAAGGACTGACGTGGACTGCAACGACTGCAACTGCTCGCCTTTTTTTTTTCCCTTGTGCGGTGCGGTGGACGTGTATGCGCTTAATTTCCCGCCAGGGGTTTGCTTATTGGTTGGTAATTAGTTGTTGCTTTTGCTGACTGGTGTGATGATAGGGATTTCTCTATCCGGAGAATAATAACAATTTATATATATATATACTCTCTCAGTCCTAAAACTATGGCATCGTTAGTAATATTTTTATAAAATTAACTAAAGTTAGAATCGATGGACTTCTCGTAAAACGATAATGACATGTTTTTTGACGGACAAGAGTATCCCATATGTACTCAAAAGTTACCCAAAGCGAGCATGCAAGGACATCTAGATTCAGTTCATCCACCCACCCGAATGTACGTCAGCTAGTTTGATTTTAGCGGTGCAAGCGGTACGTCTTTATCTTTTCTTTTCTTTTCTTTTCTTTGCAGATGCTCTTAATAAACTTTCGAAAGTGCTAAATGGTCATGGAATATCTTATCTTTCTCTTTACAAAAAAAAAATGTCAAGGAAATCTCGTACAATGAAATGTTTCATTTGTAGCAGAGAACAAATAAATTGCTATATAGCTAGCTAGATAGGTTGCAAGTGCAACGAAAAACTGGCCTCTTTCTTCACTCTCTGGACATTAAGAAAACCGTACGTGTGCTAGTCCGCTACATTGTTCCCCCTTTTCACCTTTTCTTCATAAATATTTTGAGGAGCTGCTGGTGACATATAGGAGGAGCCAGCAGTCAAACGCTTACGCTGCAAGTCTGCAAGCAAGTGGCTCCGAAGATAGGCACCAGTCCCTCTCACGTAATTAAGGCAACTAGGTATAGCTACACAAGTTGCTTGGTTGTGTCCTTAGTACTCCAAGCTGAAGCTGAAGCCTGAAGCCGCTAGCAACTTGTTCAGAGAACGTTGTGTGGCCCACGTTTCATAGTCTTCATCCTCTCAACTTTGCTGGCCACGGTTGACGTGGACTGCAACGGCTGCAACTGCTCGCCTTTTTTTTCCCTTTGTGCGGTGCGGCGGACGTGTATGCGATTTCCCGCCAGGGGGTTTGCTTATTGGTTGGTTAGTTGTTGCTTTTTGCTGACTGGTGTGATGATAGGGATTTCTCTATCCGGATAATAATAACAATTTATATATATATACTCTCTCTCTCAGTCCTAATCGTTAGTAATCTTTTCTATAAAATTAACTAAAAGTTAGAATTGTTTAACTTTTCCTCAAAAAAAAAAAAGAATTGTTTGACTTCTCGATAATGGCATGTTCTTTTGACGGGCAGAGTATAGCTTATGCCCAAAGTTACCCAAAGTGAGCATGCAAGGACATCTAGATTCAGTTTATCCACCCACACCCACCCGAATGTACGTCAGCTAGTTTGATTTTAGCGGTAAAAGCAGTCTTTTTTTTTTTTTTTTTTTTTTTTTTTTCAGATGCTCTTAGTGAACTTTCGAAAGTGCTAAATGGTCATAGAATATCTTATCTTTTCTCTTTAGAAAAAAAGCCAAGGAATTCTCGTACAACGAAATATGAATTCATTTGTAGCAGAGAACAAATAAATCTATATATCTACTCCCTCTTTGTCCCATGGAGTTGGATGTTTTTGACTTTTAAACTTCATGTTTGATCATCCGTTTTATTCAAAATATTTATGTAAATAATAAAATAAATTAATTAATATTTAAATATCTTGATTGATAAAATAAGTCATAACAAAATAAATTATATTTATGCAAAAAATTTGAATAAAACAAATCATCGAACAAGATGAAATGGAATCTAGGTGACAAACTTAGTGGACGGAGGAGGTAGCTAGATAGCTAGGGTGCAAGTGCAACGAAAAACAGGCCTCTTTCTTCACTCTCTTGACATTAAGAAAACCGTACGTGTGCTAATCTACTACATTGTTTATCCTTTTCACCTTTTTTTTCATAAATATTTTTGAAGAGCTGGTGCCGACATATAGGAGGAGCTAGCAGTGTCAAACCCCAAACCCTCTCACGTAAGCAAGTGGCTCGGAAGATAGGCACCAGTCCCTCTCACGTAATTAAGGTAACTAGGTATAGCTACACAAGTTGTTTGGTTGTGTCCTCAGTACTCCACAGTACTTCGATATATAGTACTGCAGGCCCTACATTTTGATTGTCACAAAACCCAAGTGGATAAGGACGACAAATCAAAGTCTACTCGCCGAAAAAGTAATGAGCAAATTTTACTTTTTCCACACGTACGTACGACTATCTAGAGTGGAGAAAATAAACATGGACCATCGATGTATATATGCATGTTGTTACCATGCATCTCAGAAACCTACAATTTTAAGGGTCCATTTGGTTTACTATGAGCTATGGAAAAATCTGTTTGGTTATCATCAATTATGTGTTATAGAAAAGTCATAAGCTATTTGGTTGAAACTAGGAAACCTATGCCTCTCCATCTATCTTTCAAACAGTTATGAAACATCTCTTTTATTCTCTACCCACTTGGAGAATGCCGAAAGCCAAAAATCACTATTTGGTCCAAGCAGTGGTGAAGCTACCCTTTGCTGCCGGGTCAGCTGACCCCAATAGATTTGTGCAAACTCTATACAAATCACTGTTCTAAATTGTTTTTTTAAAGATAAAGTCCCCAACATGTAATAGGTTCGACCCCAGACCGTCCAAGTTGACTACATGAACAGTGCCTTCTGAAAAAAGCATCTTAATATTTCAATTGTTTGGTTAGCGTTCGCAAAAGTACTTTTTACAAAACTTATTAGCTCTAAAAGAGTTATAATACATGCTTAGGCGTAACCTCTCAAGCATTGTTTGCATGTTGTAGTAGTATGAAGAAGAGACCATGGTACCTTCTAGGAGACATGCCGCGTGGCCGCAATGCACACCAGTCAGTCACCAAGCAAGTCCATGCATCCATGGCATCCATCCATCAGCTTTAAACAATACTCCTACTAGATTATATATATCATAAATGGGTTGGGTTCCGAAGAGGAGGCCGGCCGTCTTTCTTGCTTGCACAGTTGCAAGTCGTAGCTGGTCCTGCAGCTGCTCCATGCTACGCAACATGTATCGGCCGGCGACACGTACGAGGATGGCAGCAAGGATGCCGTCTCATGCCGCCACATGCCACCACCACCGTTGCCGTCCGGAGTTACAACCATATGTCAGGCATGACCGAAGCTTGCTTGCTTCGCCTCTGGCCGGGGCTCCGATCCGCCTTTTTGTCATCTTTTCTGACTTATGACCGCCATCCACCGCGTTTAATTTTTTTGTCTTATATTACTCCTTTTCCGTCCGAATTAATGTCTTTTGCAGTTCTTTGGTTGTAACTTGTATAGTACAGTGATATTGTTCTTTGACAAAAAGATATTTGTTCAGAGACGTATATATTGATATCCTTCGTCATGCAGTTGGCAAAACAATAAAGAAAAAGAAAAATGTCATTATCGCTAACATAAGAAACGTGTATATGTCACTACCGAAACTGATATCTTCCATGAGGGGAAATATGGAAACCAATTTCGAAATTTTATTTTGGTTGATGAAAAATCATATCTATAGTACACACAAATATCACCGAGTGGTCCCCGGGCCCGACAAGATTGGGTACAGGACAAGTTACTAGTTGTGCATGTGATCAAGACGTTCTGCTTGGCGGCGGTTGGCGCATTTGGGAAAAGCCGACTTTGTCAATTTTGAAATAAATGCTAGTATTAGTTTTACCATGCATTCCGTCAAAACTTTGACCAAACCAAAAAAAAAAACAATTTGAGCGGCTTGACTTTAATACGTCAAAACCCAATTTTTTTTAAAAAAAATAACATATATATTATCAATATTTAACCATATACTTCATTCATCGCAAGATAGTGTTTTATTCATGTTCTAGTTCTAAGATAAAGGATTGCTTTCTCTAGAGGCACATGTGTATTCATACAGCGGTACTAGTGTTAAGAGAATTAAAATGTGTTTATTGATCTTTAAACAGAGGTAGTGCGCCTTATATCTAGGAGGGAGCAATAACATAGATTTTCCCTTTTATTTTTTGAAAATAACATAAGATACATCAAAGTGCTGTTCTGACGAAGAAGCAAACAAGCACAAGACAACAGCAGTCACGGCATGTGTGCGTCCAGACTACAGAAGCTCGATGGCCACACGATCAAGGATTAATAAAAGAAGAAAGGTGCTTTCCGGAGATGACGGAGCAGACTTGCAGTTTGCCACAGTTGGAGTTGGGTGCTTGCGTCGACACAGACACGAGCAGCCGTCGCCGTCGCTGTTGCTGTTGAGATCATACCGGCACCACACCATCCAATTTGGATAAACAAAGCATATAAATAAATCACAAGCTGTGGCTGATGAGGGAATAAAGAGAAAACGAGTCCACAATCAAAGCCAAACGAGAGATCGAGAGGAACATCCAAAGCAAAAGCCAACAGAGGTTGGGATTCACATATTCTTCTCCCTCCCTCCCTCCCTATTTCAATCCTCATTGCTGCATCTCCAAGCAACAGGGCTGCAACCGACTGAAGAACAGAGCAGACCACGCCACCAGCAGCAGCAGCAGCAGCAGCAGCAGGGGAACAAGAACTCCTGCTGGGTTGCTCCCATTTCTGAATTCTTTTCTCTGTTATTAGGAGGTGCGTAGGAGCTCTGAATTCCATTTCAGAAGCATCCAGAAGGCAGGGTTGAGCCAAGTTCGCCCCCGGATTGCCGGGAAACCAACAAAAGCCGCCGCTTTAAGCTTCTTGGATCAGGGGAATCATCGAGAAATCGTAAACAAAAAAAGAAAGGTGCCTTTCTTGCGGCCAACCGGGTGGCGGAAGCCGGAAGGCTCCAAAGGCGCCATTTTCGCTGCCACCTTGTGAGCTCTGGGAAGTGGGAACGCATTGCTTGCGATTTGGTACAGTGCCGAGCGATGGCGGCGGAGGAGCTCCTGCGGAAGATACGGGAGCTAGAGGAGGGCCAGGCGGAGCTGAAGCGGGAGATTTCCAAGCTCGTGCCGGACCAGCAGCAGCAGCACGCCTCGTCGCGGCGCCCGCCGCAGCCTTCGGCGGCTCGCCACCGCGCGCTCCAAGCGGCGCCGTCACTGTCGTCGCGGCTGCAGCGCGTGGGCCGCATCGGCCTCACTGACCGCCAGCACATCAGAGCCCTGCACGCGCTGGGACAGGCCGTGCACATCATTGCCCCCGGCGGGAAGCTCCTTTACTGGTGAGGACTCTTGCTTGCATTTGGTTGTCTGTGTACTCTGCAGTCTGCACTAGGAGTGTTCGGTGAAATGCCATATAAGCTGTTGAAGGCTGGAAAACGATTTATTAAACAAACAGTGTACCAATGTCGTAGTGATGGTACTCGCCTGTAGTTTAGTGACTCTTGCTGTGCATGGATTTTGCGTATACTAGTCATATGATTTACATGAAACTGAACTTGTAGTGGGAGGGAATCTGTTGCAGCATTAAACATGGTTTAATTTCTCTAAGCTGGTTTCATGCCAGTGTTTATTACATATGACCAAGGGATTTTGGAATCGAACTAATGGTGGAATTTCAACCGTGTTCAGTTCATCATGTGTATGGAAGCAGAGTAAGTCAGCTTAGGTTGGCTTAATATTTGGTTGGCTTAATATTTGCGCGAAAAATAATTAGAGTCAGGATCTTGTCAAAAATATATATGTGAAAAAAAATGTACCACTTCAATTCCTTTTGGGTAATTGTTTGGCTATTTCACGTAGATTTGTCTCTTTACCTTGTCAAAGATATTTGATACATCACTTACAGAATGTGGTTACATAATTCCTGTAGACTCCTATCATTCCGATTATTATTTATAGTTGGCTCATGGAGCATGTGAAATTGTTAATGTAATCTGCAATTTAACCTACACTATTGCACTTACTCTCTCACTGTTAAACCCTACTGCTACTGCCTACTTTACAAAACACTCCAATCTTTATATAGGAACCGGTATGCCGAGCAAATGTATGGCTATTCTACATCAGAAGCAGTTGGTCATGATGCCGTTGAATTATTGGTTCATCCTGATGATGTTGAAGCAGCAAACAATATCATCGGAAATATATTTATGGGGAAATGTTGGAGAGGGAAGTTTCCTGTTAAAAAAAAGTCAGGAGAACGGTTTTTCATTGTGGCCAATAATACTCCTTTGTATGATGATGATGGCAGCTTGGTGGGTCTCATTTGTCTCTCAGTTGATACGAAGACATTAGAGGATATAATGGGCCCTTCGACTTCAATGAGGTCCTATACACATCCAGCAAAGCCCCCGTTTCAAGTCGGCAATCGGCCTAAATGCAATTTATTAAACAAAAGTTCTTTTGAGTCTGAGCAGCCTGTCCAATCTTCTTCTATAGCCTCCAAGATAACAACTTTGGTACGTGTACTTCTGAACAGACAGAAAAAGGCTTTACTACTCAATTGCAGTAGAAAGTTTCTCTCGTGTCATTTCTTCTTAATTTATGTCCGAGTGTACTGTTTTCTTGATTTTTTAGAATAATAACACAGGCTACCAAAGTTACAAACAGAGTTCGTTCTAAGATGAAGACAGGTCAGAACTGCAATGAACAGTATGCTGGCGGCTCAGAGTGTCAGTACTCCGAAGATGATTCCAAGGAAGAACTGGCATCTAGTGGAACAAACACCCCTAGAGGCCATACACTGCATGGTGGCTTTGTTCAAGGAGACAATTACCATGGAAGATCGAGTAAAACAAGTAGCGATGAATCAGGGGATGGAAACGAAAGGCTTTACAAGATTAGTTCAAAGGCAGAGGAATTATTGGCCAAGGAGGGGATATCATGGCCTTGGAAAGGGCATGAACATAACGGTCCTGAGAAGGGTCATAAGAATCCATTGCAGTTCCATGACAAGCAAGACAATGACCAGATACATCTGTCGGTCCAGAGTCAATTGTAATTCCAGACTACCAAGATTCTGATAGCACCCAGGAAAGCAAATATGAAGTAACGGGTAACTGGTGGTCTTTCACCAATGATAGCTTCAATAGTTTGGGCAGCAGTTTAAGTTCTAATAGTAGTGCTATTGAGAGAGTAGATCATGAAGCTGATTGCCTAGATTATGAGATTCTATGGGAAGACCTAGTAATTGGAGAACAAGTAGGTCAAGGTATTTGCTTCTCACTCTGCAAATGATTCTATTTGTTTGCAAATGTAGAAACACATACTTCTCTTGCTTACTCGTGCTCCAAAAGATTTATACATACACAAGACCATACTTGAACAACATGCTAAATTTGCTAAAGGGGACACCTAAGCCCCTGGATATGAATTTTGCAGATTCTTAATTATTTTGGTTTGTGTTTTTCTTTTTGTTAAATCCACATCACTGTTTCCTGAAATGTTCAAAACACTTTAATTAATTCCATGCTTCACTATAGAATTGGTGGCATGAAGCCCATATCATGATAATGTTACATTTTAAGGTCTTGCATATCATGACATAGATGCCATTTTTCCTCCGTATGATGACACATGTAATCAGACATTATTTAGTAACAACAAATTTTTTGTTTACTTATAATTCTGTCTTATAATAGATATATTTTGCTTATACTATTTATGTTTGGCAGGTTCTTGCGGAACCGTGTATCATGCTCAGTGGTATGGCTCGGTATGTAAATTTACCTGTGTGAATATGGATGAATTTTTATTTTGAGTGACTGATTTTAGACTCTTATATTATTTATTTGTAGGATGTAGCAGTTAAACTATTCTGTAAGCAGGAATATTCAGAAGAAATGATAGATACTTTCAGACAAGAGGTAGATACATGGTTGACAATTCTTAGTGTTATCTTTTTGCTTAGTGTCTTTCTGTTGACTATATAGGATTTTTTTAATGTAAGTAGACTATAGGCTATACTATTCATTATGTTGTCAACTTTCTAAATCCATATCCTTCATATGTGCAGGTATCACTGATGAAGAAACTACGTCATCCAAATATTATACTCTTCATGGGTGCAGTTGCATCTCAAGAACGACTTTGTATTGTTACAGAATTTCTTCCACGGTGTGTTTTAATCTCTTACACTAAAGCAGTCAGAACACCAAATTGTAACTAAAGGACCAATTCGCATATTCTTCTGTGATTTTTTGATCGAATTCTTCTGTGATTGTTACTTCTATTCTGTTTGTATAATGTGAATAGTGTACATAGTTTGATTTATTATAAGCTTTACATGAAACCTCATCTAGGGGGGGGGGAATGTCAATCCTAGGATTAATATATAGAAGGCGAGAATCAAACCCTTCTTGGCTCACAACCACCCCTACTAGCCAATATGAGTCATCACAGAGTCTGAGAGGCCTATATCAAAATGTGAAATCTGAGTAGTAAACACCTGGTTTTCTAAACTGGGTTGAAATTCAAGGACATGTCCTGTTCAATATTTTCAGGTGTGAAATCTCAACATATCGAAGAATTGGGAATTCCAAATCATAGATTATGTACCAATGATGACAGAAATGGTTTGTCAATTTGAGACTTCCGAAGTTCCCATGTGTTGCACATCCAGTTAACATGGTGCATCATGTATTCTTTTAGTCCCTTGTATATTGGGAGGATTAGTCTGCAGAAATCCATTATCTAAAGTTCAATTATAAACCAATGGGCCGGCCATATACCTTAACCTAATTTAAAGACCCTTGGCTTACATTGCAATTACGCTAATGCCTCTAGACCTAAGTGTAATGCTTGTAATATTGATTGTAATCTTTGGGGATATCGACATTCACCAATTGTAGTTCTACTACCCAGTTGTTTAAGTAGCCACTCAGTAACTGGGATATGATATTTTTCAGTTACATGTAGTTCTTTTGTGAAGATGGGTACTTGATTGGAGTAACTAATTCAGTGAAAGTTAATAGTAACAGTCGCTTTCAGTAAGATCACTACACTTCATTGTCAAATTATTCCTGCACCATTTTAAACTAACTGAACAAGCTTTCCCATCAACTTGCACTATTTTTTGCTACTACAAATATCAGCTTTTATAATCTTCTACAGTTGTTTACAAGCACAAAAGAGCAAAGCATTTATTGTTCCCTTGCTCAGTTTCACACTTTGCTGTTTCCATGTCACAGGGGGAGTTTGTTCCGCTTACTTCAAAAGAACACTGGCAAGCTGGATCCAAGACGGCGAGTTCACATGGCTATAGACATTGTGAGTGTTGTTTATCTTTCCATAAAGTTCTTGGAAATTGCAGGCCAAATTAATTCTAATTTTTTTTTTTTTTTTTTTTTTTTGTAATTAGCAGACAACCGATAAACATTCTTTTATTGTGCTGACAAGAAGCATAATGAATTAACAGAGAGGAATTACAGTGTCATTAATTGTTGACAGGCATGTATCAGAGATGTTGTTTTCAAAAAAATAAAAATGTATCAGAGATGTCAAATTTCACATAAACTTGCCATATCAGTTACCTTCAGTGTATAAAATACCTAACATGGTATATAGTGTTGTACTTTTTAGATAATAAAGATATTAGTGTTGTACTTAACACAGTGCTACGTGATTTTGAAAATACATTCACAATTCAACTGATTATGCTGTGACATAGAAAAACTAGAGCAACTTACGGGGAACTAAGTAGCTTTATATTAAGAACCCAAATTCGCCTGATGAGGACTTGAATTTTGGTGGTCTGGGTGCAGAACCACAGCATCACTCAGTTTCTTTCTGGGACTATGAATCACTTGATGCAAAAAAATGGCTTGGTAATTTATATAAATACAAGTAATATCTTGGGTGTGCACAAGCTTATGTAGCATTATTGATTTTTAGAACACACTGTTTCTATTTCTGCAGGCAAGGGGTATGAATTATCTTCACCATTGTAGCCCTCCTATTGTCCACCGTGATTTAAAATCATCAAATTTGTTGGTTGACAAGAACTGGACTGTAAAGGTAACACTGGAATTCAAGTTCTCCAATCGCCATGCTTTCTTTTTTTCTCATTTATGTTGTTCAATCAGGTTGCTGATTTTGGTCTTTCACGTCTAAAAACTCGAAACATTTTTTGCGAACAAAAAGTGGAAAAGGAGCGGTGAGTATAAAAATTACTTGATAAATTCAAATATTGTAGACACTCTTCTGAAGAGTGATAATGTCATAAACTTTGATATACAGAATCTGATAATTAGCTTTTCAATGCAGCCACAATGGATGGCCCCAGAGGTGTTACGTAATGAACCTTCAGGACGAAAATGTACGTTCGACAAAGACATTGTTGACATTGTGTGCGCCTCCTATTGGTTTTAGGATTGGCAGATACTCATTTTTTTGTTCTTGGTAAATATAGATCTGACGTGTACAGCTATGGGGTTATTCTATGGGAACTTGTGACCCAGAAGATACCCTGGGATAATCTCAATACAATGCAGGTAAATTGTCCCAGAGCATTTGTCAGTTACTCTTTTGGTTCAGCATGCACAGATTTTTTTATTGTACTGTTTGGTGCCCTTTTTCTGCTTTAGCGAGTTGAGCTAGGCAGACAATTTTGTTTGGAAGAACAACTAACTAGGTATACAAATAGTGATAAGTAACTGAAGTTTAAAGTTTCTTTGATTCTGCTTGCACTGTTCTTTATGTGTGCCTGCTAGACCAATATTCATCGCCATCGGTGCAGTACTATCGTTGCGCCCTGCTCATAAAATTCTGTGACACCCCAATGCTGCAGGTTATCGGAGCCGTTGGTTTCATGGATCAGAGGTTGGACATTCCAAGTGATACAGATCCTAAATGGGCATCGATGATTGAGAGTTGTTGGGATAGGTAAGCCTATTATTATTATCTTTTCCTACTAAGCAACCATTAACTAGTCGAATGTGTATGTGGAGTTCATGTTTGAAGATCATAGGATCCCAAATCATCTTTGAGCATATCATAGTTTCATTCTGATGAACAGTGTGATTAGCAGTCCCTGATACATGTATCCTTTACTTGAGCAGCGACCCACAGAAACGCCCTTCGTTCCTAGAGCTCCTGGACAGGCTTAGAGACCTACAAAAGGAATACAGCCTGCAGGCTCAGATGCAGCGTAACCTGTCTGCCGATGCTGTGCTCAAAAGCGCTGTGAAATGAGCACTGAGGAGTTGCTATAGCTCTGAATCTAATGGAACATGGCAGTGGACTTTGTCGGCGACCAGAACGAACAACGATGGTGGTGCATCTACGGCGTAGCGTGCTAACGAGGAAGGCTGACTCGGTGCATCTTCGCCCCCTTTGGTAGAAGAGGAGCTACGGTCAGAGCTGGAGGTTGTAGCAGCAAAAGTGGTGCTTGGCTTCCTGTTTCTGAAGGCCTGAAGCTTCAGAATGCAGTATCCTTCGACCAAGATGGCCGGGCACTTTTGAGATGAGAATGGCCAATACTGACGGACTACTTTTTGTATTACCGCCCCAATTTCACAAGGGAAGAATTGAATTGTTCATAAATTGTAGTATTAACTTTGTTCTTGTGTGCATATAGATCCTATAAACTGTATATAACCATAGCAGAGACTGACCTAAATCAGTGATGGTTGTCCTGTATAATAAGTCCAAACAGCAAGAAAATCTAACAATGACATGTAAATGCACTGACGTTCTTTCTGATCTGAAAGCGTAAATATGATTAGAGTTGGGTAAACATCAGATAATGCAACTTGAAATGTGACCATCATCGATTCATGGATGGTCGGTTCAGGTTTCAGAGTCTAAGATGTGTGGTCAACAATTTATATAATTATATCCTGAGGTCATAAGAACTGAACTAAACGCGATCAGAGATTGAGCAGGAAAGGCGGCAACGAGGCAGAGTAAGATGTGTGGTCATGGCGTGACGACTTTGAGTCATGTGGGTGTGGGGCCCAGATGGCAGCGCCACATCAGCTTGACGGCGGCAGCCTGAGGTAATCCAGGTAGTAGCGAGCACCCCGCCTACGGCCTTCCCCGACGATGTCGCCGGTGTAGGGGTCCGTCACCTCGCAGGTCGTGGGGCTGAACCTGACGGCTAACCCGCGGCGCGCGAGCTCGAGCACGGAGACGACGACGGTGTGCTGGCCGAGCCCGGGGACGTGCCGGATGTCCGGGACGTCGAAGTGCGGCGTGGCCAGCCTGCCCACCGCGGCGACGTGGTGGACGCCCAAGTCCAAGGCCTCCTCCAGTTCACCCGGAGCAGGAGCTCGCACGTCGGAGAGCAGCTCGACGTCGCCGGTGGCGTTCATCGGGACCACGTCCCTCAGGGTCACGTCGAGGATGATCTCATCGCCGGGCGTCGCCGCCGATGGGCTCGGCGCCGTGGATGTGGAGGGATGCTGCATGGTGTCGTGGGATCAGTTTAGACCTCAGAGGCGACGAGCCAGCTCAATCGGTATCGATACATGTCCTAGTTGAATCCGTGTCTACTTCAAGATCAGCAACTTCGATCGTTGGAAAATTTGAATAGGAATCCGAATTCTGTTTTGTTTGAACTGCTAGCATGAACAGTTTTTAGCTTTTCCATTCTCTGTGATTTCCACCTTTGGTAGATTGTGTACTAGATCTGATGGCCCAAAAAGAAAAGAATGGTTTATGGTTAATGATAAACAATCATGGGGTACTAAGGCCTCTATCCTTGTCCATCAGCAACTTTTATAATAGTAAAATATATGGCAAAAAATGCCGTGTATTTATGCTCGTACGCGCTCCTCTGTTCCTCCCATGGATGCTCTGCTTTGCATCCCAATTCCCAAAACAGACTTTGCACTCCCATCGATGAGAATGTGAATGTGTGTTTTGACAAAAATGAGATTGGTGGCTTGGAGCCTGACATTGCATCTGTATTATCACAACTTCATAGTCATATTGATAAATATTGCACCGATTGGTTCGAGGTGGTTTTATATCAGTTTAACTTTAAACATAATCTTGTTGCAAATTTATATCTAGTATGTGTGCCCCTATAGATTGATTTCAGTAAAGCAGACCAGTAGGACACAGACATTAATTTCAGTAAAACTAAAAACTGCAACCACAAACATGTTGCAGAAAATCAGGCTACAACTATCATGCATGCATCCATACAATTAACACAACAACATGCCTACCACAAAATGTTTCTTGCCTGTTTACAAAACATGTACATCAGTGGCCCCGTGGGTTCAGTCCCAGGCGACACAAGGCAGAACAGAATGTATTCCACACAGAGCTAACAAGTGTTGGCTGCTCTATCTCAGGAGTCCTGTCCCGTGGGATCCTCAGGTAGTCCATGACGTAGTTCCCATCAATGAGGCGACCCTCCCCTACGATCCTGCCAGTCCTGTCCTCGACACAGCACTGGCCCCCGCCAAATCCGTAGTGATAACCGAGATTATCCAGCACAGACCCAGAGACGATGATCCTATCCTCCCCCACCTCAGGGCAAAAATAAACATCATCCAGCACAAAGCTCCCCGAACGCACAGACCCAGACATGAAGGTTGGCATTTCCTCCCCGTTGGCTGCCACAAGGACAATATTCTGTGATAAAGCTTCAAGTTTGGACAGAACAGTGAAGTTTCCCGTGCAACTGGCTTGAGCTTGGGAATCAAGGATAACCACAATCTCTCTGTCAATGTGAGGCATATATCAAGTTATTAGTGTGTGAAGAAAACAGATGGAAGGAATCCAAACACGAAACAACAATTGGCACATCCCAAGCAGCCAAACGTGATAAGACTCCCAAGACAAATTTTGGAAAACAAGGCAACACAATAACAGTAACAGGTAGTAACCTGCAGCAATATATTTTTCCCATATCATACCCAAATAGAAACGGAGAAGAAAATTTTAATTCAGGTAATAATCAGATCAGAAGAAATAAACAAGTTCATAAAAAATATGGATGGCAATGGTAGCATACTTCGAGAAGTACTTGCGGCAGATGTTGCAACTCAGTCTTAGAACTACAGAGCACGGGAAAAATTACCAAGAAATTATCAATTAAACGAGATAACAAACTACCTGTGATGGTCGATCGCTCTGCTTAGGGTGCAGATGTTCTTCCTTATATAATTCCCTTTAGCATTTGCAGAATGCACGATGAATATAGGGGCTCTGCTTAGGGTGCAGATGTTCTTCCTTATATGATCCCCTTTAGCATTTGCAGAATGCACGATGAATATAGGGATTATTCCTGTACTTGGTGACTCTGTCCAACCGGCAACAATTAAGTTTGCTTTGGATTTGTCACAGATAAATCCACCATTCTTGCGGTCACCAGCAAACAGCAACATTTGGAGTGGGTGGCGTACACTGGTAATAATGGAGTTTGTGTCAGTGCAGGCAAACCATTAAACAAAAATGGGTAAGAATTGTTCGATCAGTTAACTGCGATGATCTTGCGATGTCTTAGCACCATTAAACAAAAAATGGCGTACACTGCTACTCTATTTTCAGGTTTACCTTTACTCTTGCCAGGTCTTTTCCTGTACTCTCGGTCGCGTTTAACGAAAGAAAAGGAATAGCAATAACGAGTTGAAATGTCCGATCGAGGTGAGTTGGAGTGAGGAAACTTACATGGTGTCGCTGTTGCCCAGATCCACCATTACGTCGCAGTTGAGCTGCCTTGCGTGCTTCTGCAGCCGCGTGCGCCAGTAGTTCTTGATCTCGTTGTCAGTGCGCCCGGGCAGGTGCTGCGCGATCTTGGACCACCGGTTGCCCCACCGGGAGTGCAGCTCCCGGATGAGCAGCTGCTCCTGCGGCGTGATGTTGCCGCGCCGCAGGGCTGGACGCAGGTAGTTGAGCCACCGCAGGCGGCAGCTCTTTCCCGTCCGACGGAGCCCTGGATTGGATTGGAACCAAGTTTATTAGTTTGGTTAGTCTCGTCGGCGGCGAGCTAGCGACATGGCGATCAGAACGAAGCAGCATATATACCTGCGCATCGTGCCAGCGCGTTCCAGCGTCCCTCGCCGTGCGCGGCGACGTAATTGACCAGGAGCATGTCCTCCTCCACCGTCCACGGCCCGGTGGAGTTCCTAATAATCGTAACGGAGCAGGGGCATCGGCGAGCAAGTTAATCGGCCTCGTTTATAACGAAAGAAAAGAATAGCAATAACGAGTTGAAATGTTGGATCGAGGTGAATTGGAGTGATTTAACTTACATGGTGTCGGTGTTGCCCAGATCCACCATTCCTGCGATCTGCAAGGGTGCACGGACTTGGGATTTTGGGGAAGCGGGCGCAGAGCACCGAGAGTTGACAAGGATGGCGAGCGAGACAGATCTAAACGGGATCCCGATCTAAACCCCCTCGGCGGCGGCTGGGGGACTCGAGGGGTTTATGCAGAAATAGTGGCAACAAACGATTCAAATACAGATAGGTCCAAGATTTTGTGTACTGTACATGGGTTACACGGTAGTTAAGATAATACAAATCCAAACAACCTTAGGGTTCTGGATAGAAATTTGTGCTCAGTTGACTTGACGAGTTGAGTGCATATCAGCGGAACCCTAGATCTCGCCGTTTGCCCCCAAACAATCAAGAGCCCTCGCCAAGCTTTTTTTTTCCCTCTCCCGGCAGGGCGAGCCTTCGCCTTCCTTCGTTCCTATACTAGACTAGTCTCCATGATGTCTCTTCAGATCCGAGACGCGCCGATCGAGCCTCGGATTGGGGTGGGTGTGTGCGGCGGCCTCACGAGGTACTTACTGTTCGTTTCTCGCATTGTTACGCCGCCCACCTGGATTTTCCCAATCGCTAACCCTTTACCCCCTTCTTCATCCTTACCTAGGAGCGCCGCCGCCGATAGCCGATTCGATGAATCAGTGGCTGGCCATCCCTGTCTGCTTTACAGGTTAATACTCGGCGTTCGATTTGGGGAGGCATTTCTTCGCAGGGACCTCCTTCACAGTCTGCGCAGGAAGCATTGTGGACGTCGCCTCAAGGAGCGGCGTGACTGCTTCAATCTGTCGATGCCGGAAGCAGAAGCCCCTCTCCGCGATTCCGTTCAAGCACCCCTTCGGCCTGCTTCTGTTAGGTGCGCCAACGCCACATCCTCCCTCTTCTCTGGTCTGTATTTATTTTCATGTACCCAGAAATTGAAGTTCGTTCTGAAAGGGTTAGTGAAATGTCTCAGATTAGATTTCGTCTGGTACTACTGTTAAACCATTCTAATTATATATCTGCTGCTTATCCCTGTGCATAATCTGTACCAAACTTCTCTTATACGCAATTATTCTAACCATGTTTCGGGCCGATCTCATCTCACAATGCCTAATATAACACTGTCAAAGTCTTATACGATTTCCTTCAATATGTGTGGTTACTTCTTTTTAACGAATTACTGATTGGTTCAAATTAGTAGCGCATGCTATGCAGCTGAATCTATCTATATTCTCTAGTTACACAATGCAATGGAAGCAGGTTGTTTTTGTTTGTTAACCACATGAACTGAATTACTGAAATCAGTTTGTTTGTGTTTGCTGACCACATGAACTGAAATTTGAGGGTTGCCTGTGACAAGATGTAACCACTTATTCACTGGTTAATAATTTGGAATGTGCTTTCTCTAAACTTGTACATTCAACTTCAACACATTGCTGTTTCCAATTTCACACTCCCTAGTCCCTAACCATTAAGGTCCACTAAGGTGTGTACCTCCTTCCTTAGGTTTTCTGCTGAGAGTGACCTCTGTGGATTTTTTTTTGCTGATCCTTAAACATACTCCCAAGTTATTGACTCACGTCTTACGTATCAGCACAAGAGGTCAAGCAACTTTTATTCATAGGGATGTGAAGGTATCAGAATCCTACTAAATGGTAGTTATGTGGTCAACGTTTCTGAGTTGAGTTAGCGCTGCACTGGTATGGTGGTGGTGAACCCAACCCTATACCAATGACTAGGGCAGCTCATAGTCATACGAGCCTGTGTTATGTTAGATTTAGAGTAGCACCTTCAGCGCGAGAAGAGGGGGTGGGGTTACTGAAATAAGAATTGTCTCTCGTGTGATACATGCGACCATAAATTTGAAGCATCGTTGTTGTCGTGTTTTTGATCCATCCCACTCATACTTTATTTTTCATGTTACAGTTTTTGTTTTTTTTTTTTTTTTTTTTCTTGCATTGTCTGATACTTGGTTTATACCAGGGTAAACCACCACCTTATCCAAATAACGTTTCCTTGGAGCAAGTCTGATGGTGCACTTCACTGTCTAAAATCCTTTGTGCCAAAGAGTGTTATTGATATGGCTAAGAGATTATGCCCCTTTGCTTCACCCAATATGTGCCAAGACGATTGGAAATCTGCAAGGCCCAAGTCAGAGTCACCTAAGGTAGGAACTGTCTCTGAGTTCAGTACTGACAAGAGCATTGACAGGAGGAATGGGAGCATTGACAGGAAGAATGGGCGTACTGAAAATAAATCATGCCCCAGGTAGCCTTTTATTCCGTCTGATGTTTACAACCCTTTTTACCTTTCATAGCAGTTAGAGGTTCTTTGAAGTTAATAGCAACTTGTTGATTTGGCTGTGTTGATACACTTGTCACATTTTCATACTGCTTAATTTCTAGTCGACACAATCCTTTAATATCGTTTCCTTTTATTAAGTAGTAACGTTACTTCCTCTACTGTGATCTGTGGCCAGTGATCCAGATTTCTCCAGAGCTGAACATGACATCAATGAAGGGAGGGCAAAGACATCAGCTGCTTGGGTCGCCGCAACTCTTGCTTCTCACCATGCAACAGGGAACCGAGACCTCCTTACTGGATTCGTAATGGAGCATGATGATCTATTTGTTCATGCGGCTGATGGGGTACCCAGGAAGGTACTTGCCCGTGGCGCTGTGGTCACAAATACGGTGATCCTTCCAGATGTATGGTTTGTACCTGGGCTCACAGGAAACCTGGTGTCGGTTAGCCAGCTTACTGAACACGATCACAGCATCGGGTTCGGCCACGGTGAGTGCTGCATTAGGAGTGCACGTGATGGCAAGATCGTAGGCAAAGGACGTCTCCAGAAAGGAGGAGTTTATGTTCTAGACTTCCTCAAGATTCCACTTGCCATATGATGAGTTACGTTCGTCAGAAAATTTGCGATGGCTACTGGGATTACCTTATGATTTTCACATCCGTGGTGTTCAATGATGTAATTTCAATATACTACTAGCAGGTTGGTAGATGTGGTTCTGTCTCATTGGTACTAGCAGAGCAAGAGCAGAGCTTCAGATAGTTTGCGTTGTGTTCCTTTGTATCGTGTATAGGCTCTCACCTCCATTTTGTTGTCAGGTTAATATCAATATGTATTTGCCGTGGCCCTGTTATATGCCACTAACTGTCGCGTCATACTTTCTCACTCATTTGCAACAGTGGTTATGGTTAGTGCCATGCTTTGAGGGCTCTGCTTTTAGCTTTTTATGTACCGATAAACTCAGCTGTTTCACTGTTGAATATGGAGGCCCGATAGAAACAACAAAATACATGACGGAAGTAAAATACTGCGGCGAGACAGTTAAAGTTATGCGTTTATTGTGCTGTGTTACTGTAAATCAAGCTTATTAAAAGACACCCACCCAGTCATTACTTTCCATGAAAGGCAAGCCCACTTCATCGCTGTCTGGCCACTTGTCATACCAACTCCATGTAATTCATCCAAGAATTTACTATTGTCTTCGTTCCAAATTAAAATTCATTCCAAGAATGTTTAAGAGTCAAAACATCTCAAATTTAACCAAAATTAAAGATAAAATTATAAAGATTTATAACATCTAATAGATATGCCATGAAAATATAATTAATGAGAAATCTAATAGTATTTGGCTAAGAAGTGGTGTTTAAATAATAATCTTTAGAAATAATAATCTTTTACTAGCATTGATCCTTGGTTGATGGTATATTTCATATATATATATATTAGTACGAAAGATCAAATCTCATATCGCTAAAATTACAATGCCATACCACAAGGTGTTTAAATTTAGGGAGTAAAACTTTGGGGTGTCACATCGTATGTCACATGGGGTGTTATATGGGGGGTGTTCAGATACTAATAGGGAAAAAAAATTATAGAATTTGTCAGTACTCCATGAGATTCTCTCATCAGCATATGTTACTGTAGCACCACATTGTCATGTCGTGTCACGCTCGCCCGCCCACCTGGCACGCACGCCTGCCGTGTGGTGGCAGTGCCATGGCGAGGTGAGGCCCAACCGTGTGCGAGTGCTGCGAGTTTCGATCTACGGTTGTGGAGGAGCGGCATGGGGAGCTCGCGTGGAGGAGATGGAGAAGAAGAGATGGCGTCGATCCGTTCGGGCAGCTCCGTTTCATCCGTGACTGGAAATGCGATGAAACAAAAGAAGGTAAGGCAGGGTAGAAGAGGAAGAAAAAGCCTGGAAATCGATCGGATGACATTCTAGTGGTTCTGCCGTGCTTCATGATGGCATACCGGCGAAACCCCATTTGCGGGATGACATATTGCCGAAGCCCACTTTCCATAATGGTATGTGACCAAATAGCTCTGCAGGTGGTTCTCCAATGGCCAGGAGTCTGACTCATGACCGGTCACCTTTAACCAATAAGATGGTTTTCAAAAGCTACAGGAGAAGCCCTAAGGCAATAGGCAAGTTACTTTTAGGATATAGTTCAAATACTCCCTCCAACTTTTGGCAATATTTGGACAACCTCCTGCACTAATGTTGGGTTTGATTTACTACCCAAACTATTTTAGTAAGTCCAACTACTAATTTAATTTTTTGCTTTCTCCATAGTCCATATATAACTAGTGTTTTTTCTCAAAAAAAAAAAAAAAAAGTAGTGTTTTAATTTCAACCCTTAAAATCATTACTACTAATTTGTGATGTGTTTTTAACGTGAAAAATTTGAAACCAACTTAAAAATTAATGTGAAAAGTGGACAATTTGGAATAGCTATAATGGTAAACAGAACCAAACGTGTTAAGGAAATTATTTGGACTGGTTTCATTTTCTTTTTTTTTTTATTATAAAGTTTGCATTTTTTACCAGGAAAATATGTCGTTTGCAGTATGTTTTGGGTAAAAAAAAAAAAAAAAATCAGGGAGAAGCACGTGGGACTTTTTTTTTTTTATATATAAACCAAGAAGGGCCGTCTCAGGTGGTTTACTGCAATTAATTATTCCCGCAGCAATTGGTCCCGCACAGAGGTAGGAACAAGTCAACCGCGTGCCGCCGCCGCCCCCTCACCGAGATGGCGTCTTCCGCCACGCCGCCGGCCGACAGGTTGTGACGGCTACTGACACAGTTCCTTCTTGCTTACTCCCTCCGTCCCAAAATAAACGGCGTTTTGGGTTTTCGTCGCCACAAGTTTATTTCGATTTGTAGAAAATACGTAGAAGATTTAAATCTCCAAATAAATTTGTTAAAAAACTAGATCAAAAGATCTTTCCAATGATACTAATTATGTAATATAAATATTAATCCTATTTTTAGTATATAATTGCCGGCATATGTTTTACCGGGAAGCGAAAACGCGTCGTTTATTTTGGGACGGAGGGAGTATAGATTTGCCAGTTCTTGCTTGCTTTATAGAAAACTACCACTATTTGGTGCGTTAATTAGATCTGGTCTCCAGCATTGCAATAGGTTGCTCTGATTGGGGGCTTAGGGTTCATGCTTATTAAATTTGAGCGAACCGTCAGATTTTACTCGGTTGTTTCTCGAATTAATCTGGAGTACTAGATATTGGGAGAAGCTCCGTCCTCTTGATTGGTTAGGTTCCTTCACAAATTGGTATACTGTATATGTTTATTTCCTCGTTGAGTTTCTGTGAAAATGTGTGTTAGGGGGCGACTACCTGAATATCTGTGCGCGAAAAATTGTTAATTTCTGGCAATCATAAATAAATCTGGTGATATTCAGTTGTGATGCAACGAGGTGGAGGAGGCGTGGATCCATCTTATCTTATTTCATTTCCACAAGTAACTATTCATCTGAGTCAATGTACTTTTGCAAACTGCTGTAAAAAAAAATGTAGCATGTAAATGCAACCTCTTGAGTTTCAGTACCTTGCAATCTGCTAACTTGCTTTTGTTTCTTGCTGTTATACTCTCAAGTTAATCTAGTATGTGTGCCCCTATGGATTGTTTCAGTACATTGACCTTCTGACTTGCTGTGTTACATGTTGCTGTCATATTGCCTCCACTGGCACCGGCACCAACAGGTCAGGGAGCGCAGGAGAATCTGCTTGGTTCGTTGCCACTTTTGCTAGCAACCACATGACAGGAGAAAAGAGTCTCATCTCCAACCTGGAACCTGTAAACAACCAAGTTGTCAAAGAGGGGGTAGGCAAGGGGATGCCGATTTGTGGCAAAGGGTATGTGAACACAGGGACAGTGGTACTCCCTGACGTGTGGTATGTCCCAGGGCTCACAATGAACCAGGTATCCGTGGGGCAGCTAACCGAAGATCCTGATCTAATTGTTAAGATGGGAGGTGGTGCTTGTCTCATCAGCAAGAAGAGTGATGGGTCTGTTCTCGGTAAGGCACATTTGACGTCTGATCATAAGTATGTGGTAGACTTCCTGAAAATTAAGATGAATTAGGTGTTTTGGAGCATTGTGGTGATGAATATCTTCAGATGCAAAGATGGATGGTTGTGATATGGCCACTGCTTTGCTGTCGATGGTAGTGCTGAATGTGAAATGGAAAAAGTTTCTTGAGTTTTTTTTTTTAGTGTTGCATTCAGATTAGCAGCTCCTAGCTGTCAGATTTGGACTATATGAGAAGTACTGAGTAGTGCAGCTATTATCTTTGTGCAACCTGTTCTGGTTTATTACCAAATCAGTGAAATCTGGTTTAATGTTTATGCACTGCTACTGGATTGGTGTCTGACATGTGACTGTCTGTCTGGTATGTGTGGGTCCGATGGTTGTTGAACCTGTGGTATATGTATCTTTGGGATTGGATGCACCCTGGGCACACGATAAATTATGTTTGATAAATTTGACTGCTGGCAACTGGCATATATATTATATACTTCCTCCGTTCTAAATTCTAAGTCACTTTGATTTGATTTTTTTGGTAAATCCATTTTGTTACGTATGTATAATAATAACATGTCTTGATGCATTGTAAAATGGATGAAACAAAAAAAGTCAAAGCGACATAATTTGTAACGCGGGGGAGTATTCTTGTATCCGTGATTCCTGATGCGTTATTTCTTTTTTGGTGGGTAGGATGGGGCTTATAACTGCTGGCTGGTAGGATCCATTTTTTACACTGACAATTACTTATATTAGTTTGAAGTTGTTAAGCCTGAACTTTATATGCAGAAGCAAGAAAGCATACAGATTTGAGCGGTTTGCTTTCAATTATGTTATACAACCATAGATAACAAAAGAGATGCAGAACAGTAGTTGTTCCACATCTTCACCCTTAAGATGGGTCACGATGTTTTTATCCATGCTTATGCCACATCTTCACCCTTGTGCTAAAGCCTGTTTGAGGAATAGTTTTAGATGGGTATTTTGAGATAGGTATTTGGATAGGTATTTGGTCTGGTGGTCATGATTTCTGTTTGCCCAAAATTGACCAAGTGTACTCACTCCGTTTCAAATTATAAGACCAAGGATAAGTACATTATTTTTGTTATGTATACCTAGATATAGGGTATATCTAAGTGTATAGTAAATGTTATATATCTAGAAAAAACAAAAACCTTTTGTAATTTGGATGGATGGAGTAGGATTTTGCTTCGTTTCTTGTTAATCTGTGCCATTCAGATGGGGATACCCACTTCATAACCATTCCAAATATGTAAAGCAACTTTTCATCAGCTAGTTAGTAAGGGCAAGGGGTGGAGGCTACTAGTGGTAGTGGTTCTAGTACAAATAAAGTGATCCACATTGATAAGGAAATATTGAGACTACATTTACCCAATGCAAAGTATCACTACTTGTGGTTTGCACATAAACTCTTTGTTTTCATCATGCCACACCTTTATTACTTCTCCCTCTTCTTTTTCAACATGTACCACGTTATCTCTCATTAAGCATATGTAGCCTCTGCAAGCCACTATGTGTGTGTTTGGTAGGCTACCCCCAGGCCGACCAGGCTAGACTGGGCCAGGCTTCTCAAGCCCACTTTACGCCAGATAGCCTGGCTCCCAGAAAACGTAGTTGGTGACCGTTTTTCTAGGGCCTGGCTTGGGCTAGCCATGCGCTAGCTCCTTTCAGCGCCCCCGCTCATAACTCCTTCGCACCGGCTCGTTCTCCTCCTTCGTGTCTGCGCCATCTCTAGCGCCGCCACACTTTGCATACGCTCCTCGTGTGTCTCGCCATCTCCAAAGACAAGCGAGGACCAACACGGCGCCGCGGCCGCGAGCATGGCGGCGCTTCGCAAGCGGCAACATGATCTCCGGGAGCTTCTAGCACGAACCGTTCGCGCCCTAGATCCCCCCACTACGCCTCTTTCATTCCTAGTGCGGTGACGGCCGATCCCGGTATGCGTGGGGAAGCTAGAGGATGCGCCGCCGCAGGGGGGAAGTAGGACCACGCCAAATCCCCCCTCACGCCTCCTTCGTTCCTAGTCTTTGGCGACAACCGATCCGGTGTCCGTGGGGAAAGCTGGAGGGCCGCGCCGCCGAGGAAGCGAGGACCACTTTGAGCGCCTCGAGCGGCTAGTGGTGTCCATTGCCTCCGCCATAGCTCGCGGTGGTGGTCTTGACGGCGAGCCTCGCCAGGGTGCGTGTAATACCCAAATTTTAAGGACAAATTTGGATACATAAAACCTTAAGTGTGCCCAGGAACGGAAACACACATAAGTTGACAAATTGTTGGAATGTATCATCACAATGCTTAAAACATACAAAAGCTTACAAAATAAAGGAAAACTAATCATCTCTCTAGCGGAAGCTCCAAGAGCGGAATGCGCCATTGGGGGGTCCACAAGTGTAGTAGTCTGACGGTAATCTTCATTTCCATCCTTGATCCGAGGCGGGTGTGGTGGAAATAGCAAGGGTGAGTCCATGTCGAACTCAGCAAATAAAGCAAGGCAATATCTTATCCATATATCATGATCATTATAACATAATAATGTAGAGCATAAGCGATAAATTATGGACTGTTAAACAAGCATAGGTCATCATCTTTAATGCAAAGGTTCCAAGGCCGCTCATGACGTGAGCATGGGCTGATATACCGATTTTACTACGCGAGAGGTGTACACTTTCACCGTGGAGCCGTGAATTGCCCTACGTCCGAGGGCGTCGACCTCTTGACCCACTACCGAGGTAGGTGCGTAGGGGTTCACTATGAAGCCTTTCATAGGGTCGTCTAACAAGTTAGGGCCTCTAGGTATCTTCCGTCGGTCGTGTGACACACGCGGCGATCCACGGTGCCCGGCGGCGAGTTCCGTATGATACAACCCTCCATGGGGATCCACGATCTGTTTTACCCTAACGCCTTTCGGTAACCTCTAACAAGCTAGAAAAGGTCCTGGGTATTGAGCTAAAACCCGAGCCCATTGGCCCTCACGGTATCTTGTTTTTCAGGAGACTCTAATATAGACAAGTCCACATGTTGCTAGACAATTCACATTTAACGTTGAGTGCATAAACATTAATCAAGTCATATGATCATGGTTTAAAGTTAGCATATCCCAAAACTATACTTTGCATTGATTCCCAAAGTCTGGCGACACCTGCTGAACCTCAAAGTCCCTGCTCCCGCTCACCGAAGTACTACTCACCGTCTAAACTTCGATAATAAAAACAACAACAGACAATCGGTACAATCATGCAAAGCAAACAATCCTATGATTAGAACAGTACACCAACCGTGATAAAACAAGATAAAAGGTTTATAAAACTAATCTACGCATCACTACGATCAAATAGGCGTAAGGATCACGAAAATCGAAGCTAAAACAAGGAAGATATGAATTTATTAAGATTTCCTATACAAGATTAATTAATTAATTCCAACTATGAAAATTAAATGTTCCAAACCTACTGAACAGTTATACTAACATGTAGAGGATCGAATTACGAGTCTAACGCAATTTGAATGGTGCAATTTGGATTTAACATGAACAAGTTATAAGCTTTTTGAATCGGATGGCAAACTTGTAAATACAGGAAAGCGTAATTTGAAGCTGTTAAATATGAAATACGCTTTTCGAAGGCGTAGCGTAGTGGCTAATGCCGCAACGCGGACGGACGGGTGAGATACTTAAATAGTGGCGGGGTGTTTTTACGCAAACTTGATGCCGAAGGGGGTATCGGCAGATGGTGGCCATCGGATCATGAATCAACGGCATAAATTAGAATCAAGGGGAGGGGGGAAAGGGAACTCTTCATCATGGTTTTTTGGGACTTTTAGCTAAAAGTAGTAAAAAAGTCCTATCCTGTTTGGTTTGTTAGAGATTTTTAGAGACTTTTTTAGTCCAAACACAAAAATAATCCTTGGAACCAAACACCCTTAGAGAGATAAAAGAGCAAACCTTATATTATATATTATACGAGTTGAATAAAAATGGTCATATCTATATATATATACCTACTAAAAAAGCACGAAAATTTTTGCCGCTTTTTTTCACCATAGTTTTCTTTCAACTCCTAACAAAAACAAGAGAATTTAAAATAGATTCCAAATTTTTCATGTCCAAATCAATCCAATAGGACTCAAATCCTTTAAATCCCTAATGATGGTACGAGATAGAAACATATTAGGTGTCCTTTCGAAAGGATCACAAACAAATAAGATGGTAGTGTGTCCATAACAAGCCCAAGTCCGCATTTAAAACAATATGGATTAAGTAATAAATTCATAAAAACATGAGAAAGTTTAAGATAATAAATCAAGATGACCTTACAAAATCGGAGTATTTATGAATAATCGATTTTTAATATAAACCCATTATAATGTTTTGGAAAAATTCAATATGGATTCCACACTTTCTTATTTAAAATGGTTTTTATAACAATTTAAAATGAATTTAGCTGTAAGCTTTTTTATACACTGTAGAAAATAAACCAACCACATATAAAACCGCCTAGAGGGTCAAAATGCTTCCTTTTTTTATTTTTAGACAAAAAATGCTTTCTTGGTTAAACACCAAAATTGATAAAAAGAAGCTTTTATTGGGGGTGAGGGGGTTACCTTTTTCTCTTTTGTTTTTGCCTCATTAGGGCAGAGATTGGGGATCTGGGAAGTGGGAACAAGTAGCGTCGGTGTGCGCCGCCGCCGCCGCCGCCCCCGCTGCTTTACCAAGATGGCGTCTTCCACCTATCTGGCGGCCGTCAGGTACATCTCCCTTTAGCCTCGAGATTTCTCAGTTCTGGCATTCCCTTAGAATATAAGTTGTTGATGCGTTGTCTGGACCCGACCTTTATTATGTGACGAAATTGAAGATGGATTGGTTGATTTTGTTCTGCTGGCGACGAGATAACTGAAGAATACCAATCCATCTTTACTTAGATTTTTTTTCCCAAATCAATCTCTAGATGCGAGATTGTGGGAGAGTCACCATCCTCTTGTTTGGCTAGGTTTTGCCACGAATTGCTAGTTCGTGTGGTTTCTTGTCCTGTTCAAATTTTTATATCTGGGGGGAGGCCAAGGTGTGGTAAAGCGCCACATGAATACTGCCCTGTTCAATTTCTCTCCTAATGTTTGTTGGGGCGAGTATCTCTAGACATGGACACTAAAAATGTATAATTTCAGGCTAGTTGTAAAACAACTGGTTATCTTCAATCAACCAATCATGTGAATGTAGCACTCTTGATAGCTTCAGAACCCTCAGTCCAATGTAATTTACTATTGCTTCTTGCTATTATACTCTTGATGAATTAATTTTAGTATGTAACCCAGTTGATAGCTTCAGTGCATTACCCCTGCCCCCTGACTTGCTATTGTTTCTTGCTGTTGTCCCCAGTGGGTCCAATCCTTGTGCTACCTCCAAGGCCACTGGCAGCTTGTTCAAGGGATATGAGAAAAATGTTTGTTTCCTGGCATCTCACTCTAGTGCTCTACCAACCACTTGACAGGCTACTGGACTCTCATCTACAATCTGGTGCCTGTCAGCAACAAGGTTGTCCAAGCGGGGAGTGGCGGGGAGATGCAAGGCGCGTGGCATGGGTTCTGTGAACACAGAGGCAGTGGTGCTACCTGATGTTTGGTAACGTGTAAATCCCTGGGCTCTATGGCCTAATGTTGGTGAGCAGCTCACTGAAGATTCTGTTCTGATCATTGAAATTGGTGGTTGTGCATGTCGCATCAACAAGATAAGTTATGGGTCTGTCATCGGTAAATCCCATTTGACATCAGATAAAAAGTATGAGGTGTACTTTCTGAAAAATCAGCTAAACTAGGTGCCTTGTTTGGCAGCATGATAGTGCCTTCAGATGCATAGAAAGGTGATAGTGATATCGGCTACTGCTTTCCTTCTACATGGTAGTGCTTAATGGGGATGAGTAAGATTCAAGAATTTTTCTATTGAATAAGGATTAGCAACTTCTATGGGTTTAAGCATATTGTCTGCACAGCATCTATAATTTTTATCTGTTATATTAATGAGAAGTACTAGATACTAGATGAGCTTACAATCTCTTAAACATTTGCTCTATGCAAATTGTTCTCGTTTTGCTACTGAATGACTGTTTTCTGAGTACTAGTCATTTCTGTCCAGTTTCAGGCACCTACCCTTATACCATTTGTTTGTGATATCTATCTACAGGCTTTTAGTCTGACTATGTTGAACAGATATTATTGCTTGAATGCACTCTGAGTACAAGGGAAACCATGTTTGTTAGATGAATGTATATACGCTATTCATTTAGGGTGTGTTTGGTTGGTTTCTTAGTCAAGCCTGGCTAGCAAAACTTAGCCTGGCTAGCCTAAGCCTGTCCCCACTGAGCCAACTATCGATTGTTTGGTTTCCTGTAGTATGTTAGCCTGGCTAGCGTTAGAGTGTGTTTGGTTGCCTGGATTATTCTGAAGGAAGTAGCTTGTCTAGTGTGAATGAGAGTAGTTATTCTGAAACATTCCCCACACAGTGAATGATATTCTTGCAATTGTTAGTTTTCAAGTTTGAAACTTTCAAATGCAGTTATTTCCAGAAAAGAAGGCAACACTGATTTGGAGACTGTTTCCTACTTTGATGCTTCTTCTTCTTCTTCTTCTTCTTCTTCTTTTTGAATGAACCGGCAGGACCTCTGCCTTTCAATTAATAAGAAAAAGAGAGTTTATGTACAAGATCGTAGATTAACCACCAACCACGTGGATTTCCCTCACAAATAACACTCCTGGGGAACACCCACAGATAGGAACCCCCTGGACAAGGCCACTCTACCCCCACAAATCAAGCATCCCTGCGACTTTGGTGACACAACTTTAAGATTGTTTTTTCTCAGTAGTAACCCTTGTACTTGTTAGTTTATCTGCTACCTTTTTTGTGTCAAGCTATTTCATGGCACAATGTCAACTCAGGTGAGATCTGAAGGAAGCAGCTTGTCTGAGACAATTAAAATGCAGAACTTCTGGAACATTACCACAGAATGAAGCTTACTGCCAACTATTGCCAGTTCTTAGTAGAACCCTTGTAGTAGTTAGTTTAGCTGGCACCTTTTGTGCGTCAAGCTATTTTGGTATAATGTCCACTTAGGTGAGATATGAAGGAAGCAGCTTGTCTGTGACAATTAATATGGATAACTTGTGTTGTGAAACATTACCGCACACTGAAGCTTACCGCCAACTTTCAAGCCTGATGCTTTCAATGCAGTATTCTACAAATTTGTTTTCTGCTCATAAATAAATGAGCTTGGGGCTAGGACAAATTGTTCATACTGAATGCTTAGCTCCAAATCCACCAAAACATAAGTAATTATGTTTCCGTTATATACACATTTTTTTTTGTCAGGTACGATATAGAAGTATCTTTTAAGCTAATTACCAAAATATCCAGGGAAACCTTTGTACAACCACATTTCACTAGGTAAGAGGGGTTTTGCAAACATAGCCATGCTAAATATCTGGTTCTTTTCTCGAAATAAGAGTTTCCATTTTAGAGGGTTTACTGAAATTATTTCCCCAGCATCTGGTCCCACACCAGAGGGAACTGGCTTGGTGCCTACTGCCTGCCACCACAGCTTCACCAAGATGGCATTTTCCTCCTCACCTCTGGCATCTAGGTGCTTCTTCTTCTCTAGTGATTACCTAGTTCTCACATGACCTAGAGAAAACTACGAATTGTTGGTGCATTTCCTAGATGTAGTCTCCAGCATTGCAAGAGATCGCTCTGATTGGGGCATAGTTTTTTGCTTAAAATCGAGTAAATTTACACCTTTTACTTGATTGTTTCTTGATTCATTCTGGTGTGTGAGATGTTGGAAGAAGCACCTCTTGATTGGTTTGCCTTTTTCATGAATTGCTAGTTTGTGCGGTTCCTTGCCCTGTTCAATTTCTATCATATGTGTGGTAGGATGAGCTTCTGTATATCTGTATGGAAACCCATTAATTTCTGGCAAACATGTAAAACACGAGGCAGTGTTCTTCAATCTGTGATGTAATGAGGTGTAAAAACTTTGGTTCCAACTCCACCATGCATTTGAAAAAACTTTGATGTAACTCTCTTGATTGCTTCAGTACATTGACCCCTGACTTTCTGTTACTTCTTGCTGTTGTACCCAGTGGGTCCATTCTTTGTGCCTCCGCGGGCACTCACAGCAACAGGTCCGAGAAATCAGGAGAGGCTGCTTGGTTCATTGAACTCATGCTACCAGCCACGTGAAGGGTCACATGAGTCCAAAGTCTCATCTCCAACCTGGTACCTGTTACCCTGTGAGCAACCAGTAGTCCAAGCAGGGTAGGCGAGAGTATGCAGGTGTTTGCCCTTGGCTGCGGGTCTGTTCACATTGTTCCTCCCTGAGTCCCTGACATGCAGTATGTTTCGGCGCTCGCCAAATCGGTCAAAATGTAACCTTAGCTTGGGTATCCAGTAGTTGTTAGGTTGCGCCTCGGTAATTGTTTGGTTACCGTTGCGCCTTGTTGTTTGAACTTTTATTCTGCTTAATGAAAAAACGCGCGCAACGGCGCGTGGTCACAAAATGTTTCGGCGCTCGCAGTGAGCATGGTGTCGGCGGGGCAGCTTACCAAAGTTTATGATCTGATTATTGAAATTTGTAGTGGTCTGTGTTGCGTCAGGAAGATTGGTGAATGCTTTAGTATGTGGTAGAGTTAACTGAATGTTCAACGTAACTGAATGAGGTGTTTAGGTGCCTTGTTTTTCAGCATGATCGGTCTTCAGGTGCATAGAGACTTCGATAGTGTTACCAGCTACTGTTTTGCTTTAAATGGTAGCTAAATTAGAAATGGTTAAGGCCCTAGTTTTCGCATGGAATTCTAATTAGCAAGTAGCAACCTTTATATGTTTTTGGAGATTATATGCAGAGTGTTCCAGTTAGCATTTTTATGGGTTTCAGGATATTTTTAGGCACAGTACCTATATGTGCTTTTTAGCTCTTACTAGAAAGGTCTTGTGGCTTTGCCGCCAAGATGGCCATTTTTTTTTTCCTTTTCTTTGTAGTTAGGTACATGAGTATAAATAATGGTAGCTAAATTGTTCTTTATGCAATGTATTAGTGTTTTATTCGTGATATTTGGAAGTTTACATTTGTGGATGATTGTATATGTAAATTGGCGGAATTTTTATTTTGTTGTCTATATATTTTGAGTCCTATAAATATCGACTGTAAACTCCTTTTTAAAAATTAAGTTATTAATTGAGCATGGAACAATAATTTGGTGAAACATTTCAGATTTATCAAAAAAACATTTGTAGAGGTTATCAATACACAAATCATCCACAAAACAATTTTTAAAATTTTTGGATTAATATTCTAATGTCTAGAAATCATGGAAGTTTCATTTATTAATTAAAAGTGGTTATTTTAAATCATTCCAAATTTATTTATTTTCTAAGTTCCACATTTTTTCTAAATTTATTTATTTTCTATGTTCCACGTTTTTTTCTAGATAGAGTAAATCATGTAGAGACTACACAAAAATTTTCATGATTTTAGGAGTTTTGATTATTTTTGTATGAAATAAACAAAATCAGCATAGGATTTAATAAAAAGACAGAAAAAAGGAGAAGGACATTTGGGTCGAATTTGGCCCAGTTCAGCCCGCGCACAACGCGGACGTAGTGGCAGGCCGGCCCATAGAATGGCCTGGACGTCTGGTCCTATTTTGGAAAAGATCGAGGGCTTTAATTCAAAAAAACTGAGAGAGAAGGATGGACGGCGGGTTGTATTTCACCAGAATGCGAGGGTGTTTTTGCAAGACGGCCGGGACTCGCCCGATCCTGGCCGTCCGTCCGGCTGATCTAACGGCCGAGGCAGGGCCGTGACGTGGCCACGCTGGCTGCCCTCCTTTTTGGTGCTGATTTCGTATGGTAGAGATGTTTCGGTTATGTGTTATGTAGTACTGGATGTGCTTGTAACAATATCTTTAAAACTTGACTGTCTTGTTGACTTTTTGGTAGTTCTGGTACTGAGTAGCTAGCATATATGTCTTAGCGCATCTGAATCAGCTATTTGCGACTACTGCTGAATTTGTTTGTGATGCCCGTCTGCAACCAGGTGTTCCTGACTAAGCTCTGTACATCTTTATTTCTGTTGTATCCTTTCAATGCCCCCCTTGTAGTTGTTGCTTTTAGGTGTGCCTTGTAAGTATTGATCTGTTGGTTGTCAAGTTGTATTTGGACAATTAAACAAAAATCATCGGTCACGCCTTCCTCTATGTTGTCAAGTGGGCAGGTGGCACCAATATGAAGGAGCTTGTCTTGTGAGACCGAGACTAGTGTTTGTTAAACATTTTGACTTTGATGTGAATGTTGCTTATGTAACATTTTTAAGTTTCTTGAAGCTGATGTTTTAAATGCAACAATCTGTAGGCAAGTAGGCAAGAGTAGTGAGAATGAGACTGACGTCCGTTTTTGTGTCAAGACTGAACAGTAAGTAACTATCAGTTGTATGCATCCATTTTGTTGTTCCCGTGGACGAATTGTTCGTGGTGATTTTACTTGGTGCCATCAGGCAGGGAGCTGAAAATATGTGTCCCCTACGATGAGAAGAACGTTAAATATGAAGGCCTGGGAACGAAGTTAGAGTGGGGTTGTAAGTACTTCTGAGTATCCCTTGCAGCCAAACCAAACAAACCGAAGGCAACGGGTAGAAGAGTAGGAGTAGCAAGTGAACCTACAGAGTTGTGATTCTTTTTGGTGCAAAATGGCAAGCCTCATGAACCAGGTACCGAGCACCATACATTTATTGATGGGAACCAGGAAGGGTTATATTGATGGGAAGGGCGGTCAGGTGGGGACGCTACCTACCAGGGGTTCAAATCACGGTGCTTTCGTGACGCTTTCTTAATTTTTCAGGATTTTCGTTATGCTTTTAAGTGGTAGCGGCGTTCGCTTGTCGACGACGAGCGCCTACGGTGACTACGCGAGAATCTCAGAATCTCCAGAATTTTGCCCAGTCCAGTCGGAGGTGCTTCATAGGGGTAGGGTTTGCGTGCGTGTGTTCATAGGGGTGAATGTGCGTGCGTGTTGTGAGTGTCTACGTTGTACTGTGTCATTCTAAAAAAAAAACCAGGAAGGGTTAGACTGAAAGCTTAAGCTCCAAATTCATGTAAACTGAAAGCTTAAGCTCCAAATTCATATAACACATACATAACTTTGTGAGGCAGGGTGCAACAAAGTCATCCTTGAAGCAAATTACTTAAAACCCAGAGCTGAGGAGCTCAGAATAGGCAAGGGGCAGAGCATGTGAGTTACAGGCCATCTTTTATAAAAACAAAACTAGACTGCCATCTAAGCACTACTAGCATCAAGCACACCAAAGCCATAGATGAGGCTTTAAGGTTTTTATTACAAATACTGGCAGCAGTAATTTATTGCTAAAAGGCAGACGGCGGCCTGACGCATTTCAAGGATCGTGCTGCTGCTGAGCAGCTCATACGGAATTGCTATCTGTTGCTGTACCTGCAGCGGCGTCAACTGGGATCTTGAGGAACTCGAGGAGGTACAGGCCATCGTGTTCTTGTAGGCGGCCCTGTCCGACGAGTTTGCCGGCGCTCCGGTCCACGACGAGGCACTGTGCACTGCCGAACATGACGAGGTAGCCACACCGCGCGAGCTGCTGGACGGAGACCAGGACGGTTGCAGGCACGAGCCCGGGGATGTGCAGCACGTCGGGAAGCTGGAACCTTTCGCTGATTAGGGTGCCGACTCCGGCGACAGGGAGCTCCGTCCCGTCGCGCGTGCGGTGAACGGCGTCGTGGCCCGCTCGAGCAGCCTCGTCGAAGCCGGACAGCCACCGTCTGTCGGCCGCGGCGTGGTAGCTGGCTCCCGAATCCAAGATGACTGTAGGATTCCTGCTCTCACGGCCTTCTTCGTCCGGTGCATCTGGAACAGAGGTAGTCCCGGCGGCATGCCTTGTTCCACTGCGAGGGCGAATCCAAGATTGGTTTTTTTTGAATAGAAGGAACGGCAAATCGATTGGGGAAAGCTGGAGGGGGTTGTCGCGCGTACCTGCTGTCCGATGGTACCGAATCGGCGTCACGCGTTGCTGCTCGAGCAACCAGCAGCGTGAAGAGCAAGATGCAGAAGGGTGGGGATGAAGCGGGGGTCGGAATTGGAGATGGCATGGCTATTGCTTGATTAGTGAAAGAAAAATCCCGTAACCTGCGCCGCCGCCGCCCTGCAGCAGCATTCACGAAACCTCCTCCACTCCTCCACTGCGCAACCCATCCCTCACACTCCCTGTCCCTGCTCTCTTCTCCCTACTCACCCTCTCGATCCCCAGCTTGCCGGCGATGGCGGCGAAGTTTCCGGATGATGCGAGGGAGCCAGCCATTTGCCCCCAGGGCGACACCTGCCGGTGTGCGCATTGTTTCCTGCACTTCCTCAGCTCCCATCAACCACCCTTCATAGGGATCGGTGCGTTGGAGATTAATAAGAAAGATCTGCCTGCTGTGCTCACATGTGAAAGGTACGCATCTATTCTAGTATCTTGTTTCTTGTGACTAGACTATAAAATTCTGAATTCTGACCCCTTATGATGTGGAGTAAGATACGTTCTTTCTGATCCGTTTTTCGCTTCAGCCCTGCCTATGGCCCGCAGGCCGCATCTGATTCCCCCAAAAAAATCCTGAATTTTCCTTTTTTTGAAAGCAATTTAATGGCTTTCTCTGATAAACCGCAACACCCTGGGTACGTGCCGGGGCTGCTGATACTCAGAAACTGCGCACCTTCTAATTCAATTGTACCTGCAGCCGCCACTCATGGTTTTGCCAAATGTTTGGTCACTTGCTTGTGCACTGATGCTCCCCACCAAATATAGCTAATTTGTTTTTAAAGTTGTTCTATTACAATGCAACTACTTCAACAGTTCAGCTTCACAAGGACACCCACGATATATACATGCCTTTCTCAGTCACACGGTTGATGATGTTTGTCTCAACATTGTGTGTATTCTAACAAAATGCAATGACTGCAGGGCTGGTGTTCCAATCATCTCTAAACTAAGCACTGGCCACATTATTTGTGAATATGAACATGATGCTATCCTGCTGGTTGGTCCTAACTATACACTACTGTTACTGTCATTTGGCCTATTCATAGTGAAGGTGTGTCCAAACATCAACCTCACCAATGCCTGTTTGTGCATTCAGTATCCTGCCTACAATGGAACTGGCAATGAAATGGCAGTAATCGCTCGTACTGCAAGAGATGCCATGGAAGAATCTCTAAGGATTATCAGTGGATCATGCAGGGTATTCCTTGTGGCATGCATATCCCAAAGCCCAGCCCCCACCCCCTCCCCCATCTCTTTTTATTAAAGTAGCCCACTCTGTCTCTATCTAGGTAGCTACTTTGTTGGTGGCTCTTACACTGAAAATATTTTTTTGCTTTTTTCACTCAGCATGAATACTCACAACAAACAATTTGCAATTCAATTGGGCGAACTCCAAAGGATCTTAAATGCTCAAGAATAGGCAACACTCATCCATATATATATAATAACGAGTTTATCTGTCAAGTCTAGAGGCATTATATGGTAGCACAGCTCACCATGGAAGATGAAACCGGCTTGACTAATATAGTAGTATTTCCTAATTTCCTTTTGAACGAAAGTGGCATGACATGTGCCATTTTCCAGTTTTGTTTCTTGTCTTCATGTGAGGGGTGTCAGGTGTTTTGCCCTTCACCCGGTCCAGTCTGGTTTGGTTTGTTGATGACCGGGCTGAAACTTTGTCTACTTTTAGAAACTCCTTTTTTCCATCTTATAATTCCTAATTTACTTTTGACAGTTGACGCCCTGGGACTTTGCTGTACCTTCTACTGGGGTACTAATATGCAAAGATCTTGACAAATTTGCCCATGGTTATTACCTAACTAATACCAACACTGGCAGCACCGATGGGCCTAAATTTCTGACTACTGGTGGCTCATGGAAGGTATTCCTTGTGGCATGCATTTCTGCACTTCACTTCAATTGAAATTACAATTCAATTGGGAGCTCCCAAGGATCTTAACATGCTAAGAATCCGCAGTGCTTCATCCATAACTGATAGATAACCCTAATAACTTTCAGCTTCTATTTTCCCCTGCTCACCATAATTTAGTTTTATCTATCAGGTCTTCAGGCATTATATGGCTAATATTCCCTACTTTGCTTTTGATAGCTGGTGCTGCCGGAATTTGCTGGAGCTTCTACAGTGGGAAACAGGTAACAAATCATTTAAATATACATACAGTATGTGTCTATTATTTTTTTCTAATTCCCTGATATGCAAGATAATAATAATTACAACGGACTGATTAGGATCAAACTATGTACTTTAGTTTCTCTATGGCTGAGGCTGTGTCTGTGCTTTGCTGATCTGACGAACTGATTGCGGTTTCGTGCAATTGGTACTCACAGGCTGGAGGGAATGATGCCACTAGTGTGCGCCGCTGATGCTCAGCTCATGGCTGGTGGGGCCCCATATCACCATGGCATGCATATGGTTGAGCCTGATGATCTCAAACTCGACTCCGGCGCAAGCAATCATGTTGTTGGCGAGAATACATTGCTTCAGGCGTACCAGAGTTTCCCTCGCCGCTCGTCTACTATTTGTGTGGCAGACGGCTATCAGTTGGAAGTCGTTGGTGTTGGCTCCATAATAACAAAGGAGTTCTTCGTACCCAAGGTATACCGCGTCAAGGGGCTCAAAAGCAATCTGATTTCTGTCAGCCAGCTCGCTACAGACCACGGTCTGTTATGTGTCTTCGACGGCATCAAATGCGAGGTCTTGAAGCCTGATTTGGAGAGGGTTGGTGGAGGCCTGCTACAGGCTAATGGTCTGTATAAGCTTAGCTTCCTCCAGGTCCCTAACGCTGATGGTGGCTCCGAGCGTGCTGATGGTGGCTCCGAGCGTGCATAGAGCCCCTCAAGGGCACTTGTCCCCGTGTACGACTGATGCGCGTGACTATGCCTTGTATATTTTGTTCTCTCAATTGAGATTAAAATTAAACACACAGTACGTTACGGTGGGCAAAATAAAATGAAATTTTCGTGAAGCTGTGGGAGTGTCTGGGCATGATGCAATGGAACCTTATTTTCATGAGTGATTATAGGTAAATTTGCTATTGGACATTTCCTCGCATTTGCTCATCTTACCATATCCTACTCCAACAACAGCACAGATGTGCAACGCTTTATCCAACGCAACATGCGACCTTTACAACAAACTGAAGACTATAAATCTCACAACATAGCATAACTTTTTGTATGAGGCAAATACATGTTATTAAAGCTGAATGAGAGACGGGTCTATATCTGCGTATCATAAATCAAGCACGACATCAGAATGATTGAACAACGGATGATTCCAGAAAAAAAATATTACTTTTACACATAATATGGAAGTTCAGTTCAGAATATCACACAATGTAGATAACTAATGAAGATCACAGCAGCATCCAGAAACTAAATGGAAAATAATCACTAGAATTTCCGGAAAAATCACAAATTCCGGTGGTCTGGTATACATCAGTTCAGTAATAAGCACCTGGTATACGCAGATATACTTCATTTCAGGAGTAAACCTGGTATCAGAGTTTTAGAAAGTAGTATTCAGGATTATATACAGTGCTAAGCCTAAACATTCATCTAGAGCAAAGGGAAATTAGGGGCTCTTTGGTTTGAGGGACTTTTTAGTCCCTAGTAACCAAACAGGGAGAAATTATTAGGGACTTTTTCTTCATTAGTCCCAAAAAGACTCTTGGAGGGACTCTTTTTAATAGTCCTTGGGACTAAAAAGTCTAAGACTTTTCTAACCAAACACCCCCTTAGATTACCAGTCATGAGAATGTAAGTAATGAGCTCCTAAGATAATGAACCACAGCTCCTAAGATAATGAAAGACGATACAAACCAAACTGTATGTTCGCAAAGTTTCCCCTAACACTGGCAAATATGAATATAGGTGAACAAGCAACTAATACAGATACAGCATAGCAGTGCAACATGCCAACATCTGTGTTTTTTTTTTTGATTTTGTTTTCTCAGGTTGGATGAACACAACATCCGAGCAAGAAAAACATAAATAGAAAAGCAGACGTTTCTGAGATTGAGGACGGCGTCTGGTGCTGCACCTTCTCCCATTGCTGGATGTCGAAATAACTAGTGCCATGGCAAAGGCCCCAGCTTTCTTGTGGTTTCTGAAGACACCAATAGAATGGACTCAGGTTTGAGGGACCCTGAGGTAGTCGAGATGGTAGAAGCCGTCCTCTTCCCGGAGTCGCCCCTCCCCGACGATCGCACCGGTGCTCTGTTCCTTGACGCTACAAGAGTCGCTTCCAAACGTGACGACGAGGCCCCGGCGCGCGAGCTGGCGGACGGAGATGACAGCAGCGAACCTGGTCTCGAGGTCAGGGGCGTGGTGGACCTGAGGCACCACAAACTGCGTCCTTCGTACGGAGCCCACGGCGAGGACCGGCAGGATGCCGCCGACGCGTGTGCGCACGACGGTCCCTTCTTCGGGCGGCCCTGGATCGGAGAGCAGATCCGCGTGGGGGTGGCGTGCACGGCGGCGCCCGAGTCGAGGACGAAGTCGTCGCTGCTTTCTTGAGGCGCGGAGCACTTGGTCGACGATTCCCGATCGGCGGAACGTGGCGGAGTTCCTTGCCTTTCGCTTTGATGCACATCGGCGGCGAATCAAGTGAGGTCATTGCACGGTGAATCAAGGTAGGTGAGCGGTGCGGTGGAAGTACCTGGAGGGAGAAGGATCTGCAGCGGCATCGATCCTTGGCAGTGCCGTGGACAACTCAGGCATGAGGTTGTCGGGTCGAGGAGGCGCCGGGGGCCGGACGGAGGCGGAGGCGGAGGCATCTCTGCAACCTTAGGTTTCCCTCGCTGCAATGGATGGATCGACGCGAGGGCAATTTCGGTAATAAGCGGCGATTATAGTGGGCAAACCAGTCAGCGGAAGCCTTCACTGCGTTTCGTGCCCTAATTGGGCCGAAGCCCAGCTAGCTCTAGCGGTGGACGGCTCACCGTTGGATGCCAGTGAACGGCCAGATATCCAGCGGTGGCTCTGCCCTCTGTACAACCCCCGACTGAACGGCTCAACACTTACACAGTCCACTGTCGAGCGCCGCCGCCGCCGCCGCCGCCTCCCTCTGGTATCAACTATCAACGATCCTCTCGGCTTCGCCATGGTTGAGGCTCAGATCGAAGATCTGTCTGGTCCCACAGGTGGGGCTCCGCATCATGCTACTGATACGGCCAGGTTCGACTCAAGCACAACCATTTCATTGTTTTCATCGTATATCATACTGTAGAAAGGAAGTAAAATTACTTGCCAAAATTACCAGGTTCTCTTCAGTCTAATTTTGCTAATGAATCCGAGCATCTATCGCCTTTTATATTTCTTACTCGCCTTTTTTTTTTTTTTTTACTGAAATGAAACGATCCTTTGTTTTCGTTACAGAACCTGGGGGAGAAAGAAGCACGTGAATCACTTATTGAAAAGTTTGGAAGGTGAGTGATTGTCCTAGAGTAATGTGATTATAGCAGGGGAAAACAGTGGGAAGTTTGGGAACTCATACTTATACTCCTTAGGCCTTGATCTTTTATCAACTTGATCTTTTGTTAACTTCATTACCTTTTTTTTGATAAGATGTAGGAGACCTTGCATGATATTGGCCCCTGGTTACCATTCACATATTTATTGTATTATTACTTCATGACCTGTACTGTATTGCATGAAATCGCATATATTGATAGTTTGATACTGACCAAGGTTACTTGACAGTATGATGAGAATCCCTATGGGTAGTGTAGTTTCAGTTTTCTCAAAAAAGGGCACTTGCATTGAAATTTGGGTCTTGCACTATGCTTAGGCTAAAACAATTCAGGAACCAACCTACTGGACTTATCTGCTCTTAGGCATTAACTTTGATCAACAAATAACCATGACTAATGTTTCACAGCTGCAGCTGATACACTCGTAAACAGCATCCTTTGTACCATACTTGATTATTTGTTATCTGGGTATCTGAGGGCGGGGTAAAATCCATTGCTCTACTCCTACTGAGGATAGAGTTACCTATTTACTAGCAACGGTCTTTTAAGTTTATGAAAATTAACATTGAAGTCCTTTTTAAGAAAAATGATAATTATCATTTGTTTTTTATTTCATTTCCTGTACATTCAACATTTCTTCCTTTTATGATAACAACATTGTACATATTGATATTGATCAAGGTCATCATGCAGGTATGAAAGTTGGCTTTTGCAAGATCAGAAAGAGGATTATGGTTGTTCTGATACATGTGAATACAATACTGAGAATATTAAATTTTGGCTTTTGTCCTCACAAAAGGGAGGCACTGACATTAAGGTTGGTTTCACCACGCCAAAACATTGCAGGTATTGCACCAAACTGAACCGGAAACCTCTCTGTTCCTGAACCATTTGCCATCAACAGTTTTGCAAATCGTTTTTTATTACTTGTTTCCTTTTTCTTCTGTTTACTGAGAGTACTCCAATATTTATCAGTGTCCAGATGGTGTTCTTTGCTGAGGTTGCCTCAGATTCCTTTTATTGCCTGCATCCTATGGTGCCTAGAGTTATCACTGACCTTTTTGAGAAATCAAGCTCAGATAAGTGTAGCAATGCTGTGCAAACTGTATATGAATCCAGTCACTCAACCAAGCAACCTCCTGGTGATGGCAAACTGAAGAATCCAGATACATATGTCCTTGCCACAACAGAAGAGGGTACTCCTAGTAATGGCAACTGCATGCCTGTTCTCTGGTTGGATTCAGGTGCTGGCCACCATGCTGTTGGCGATGCAAGGGTTCTTTCCAACCTTCGGGATCCACCTGATGGGACTGCAGTCCGAGTGGCAGATGGATTTCGACTCAGCGTTGCTAAAATTGGGGATATACAGACAGAAAATTTTCAAATTCAAGATGTCTACCTTGTGCCTGGTCTTGAAATGAATGTCATTAGTGTCCACCAGCTTGCAAAGTGCAAAATTTTCCCCACTTTCTATGAGAACCATGCAGAGTTGTTCCTAGGTGGGGAACAGGTCGGAGGTGCGCTTGTCGACGATAGCACATCAATCTATCGTCTGTCCTACCTGGCCGCAACAGGAAATGCTTCAGCTTCAACAAGCTAAATCTACTCCACATGGCACTCATGGAAATGTTGTGGGTCTCTCCTTTGTACACAGCATTCCATTTTTGTGTTTTCTATAGAAAAATCTTAACTCATATATAATTAGATAGCAACCCTCTTCTGTGAAGGAGGGATATCATATATGTAGCGATACAATGCCTTGGCAATACAATCACCAGTGCAGTTTTCATGAATTCTTGGAGGGCTTTTGCCAGCAATACAATCACCAGTGCAGTGCAACTCTACTCTTGCATCTGATTCTTTTACCTCTGTTTGGACCTTGTAGAAAACTACCAGTATTTGGTGCGTTAACTAGATCTGGTCTCCAGCATTGCAATAGATTGCCCTGATTGGGTGCTAAGGGTTCGTGCTTATTAAATTTGAGCGAACCGATTGTTTCTTGAATCAATCTACGGCCTCTTTGCCATTTAATTTATGCAACTTGATAAATCCAATTTATGCAACTTGATAAATCCTTTTCGGCAGTGATAGTATAATCTGATGAAATCTGGTTTCAGCTGTCTGCTACTGAATTTGATTTTGATGTGGCACTATCTGTCTGCAATCTGTTGGTTCCACAGTTTTGACCCTTGATATATGGGTTTTGATGCACATGGTGAACAATGTTTTCTTTTTTGATAAGTTTTATTCTTGGCAAATATTGTATTGCTGATATATGGTTTATTTATTTTTTGGGTGGGTTAAGTGGGTGGTTATAACTGCACACTTGATTTGAGCAGTCTGCTTCTAAATTTGGAACCAAACATTCTGCCTGCTGGTTGCAAATCCAACAGTATCCCCTTGCATTTGTTGCTTTAGTTGTGCATAGAGTGTGCATATACTGGTTTGTACAACCCCTCTTAAAGTTTAGTGCTTCCAAAAAGTTACAGGAAACAAGCAATACAAAATTGAGTAGACTGCTTCTAACTATGGGGGGTACCATGAACATGGAGGCGGTGGTCCTCCCTAATGTGGACACGCCCCTGGGTTCTCTATGAACCTGGTGTCAGCGGTACAGCTCCCTGATGATCCTGATTTAACCTGATTTAATTATCAAGATTGGTGGTGGTGTATATAAAAAACAACAGTGATGGCTGATGTGTCTGTCATCGCTAGAGTCCATTTGACATACAAAATTAGGTGTCTTTTTGTCAGCACGATAAAGTCTTCAGATGCATAGAAAGATGATAGGGATGTTTTGATAGAGTTTTCAGATACATAGAAAGATGATAGGGATGTCTGCTGCTGCTGCTTTCCTTTTGAATAGTATATAGTTTTTCTGTTAAATTCAGATTATCAGCTTATATCGGTCTTGTAATATTGTATTCACGGCATCTATATACGTTAGCTGTTATATTCGTGAGTACTGGATGAGCCTTTGCTCTTGTAACTCATTGCATTGCAGATGATTCTGGTTTTGCTGTGAGTAACCGTTTCTTGTACATTGATCATATTATTCGGGTGCGTCCAGTTACAGCGAGTTGCACTTCTACTATTCGGGTGCGTCTCTTGGTGGTGGGGCCCACAGGGCAGCGCCACGTCAGGTTGACGGCGGCAGCCTGAGGTAATCCAGGTAGTAGCGACCACCCCGCCTACGGCCTTCCCCGACGAGGTGGCCGGTGTAGGGGTCCTTCACGTCGCAGGTCCTGGGGCCGAACCGACGGCTAGCCAGCGGCGCTTCGAGCTCAAGCACGGAGAGGCGACGACAGTGCGCACTACTACATAAATGATTTGCACGACGATGTTTCCAAATGATTTTCCGTGGCGGACATTTGGAAAACCGCCACAAAAAATGGCTTCATTTACCGTGACGGTCTTTTATAATTAACTGTGGCGGTTTTAAAAACCGCCATGGTAAAATACTAGAAAAAAAGCGGTGTTGCCGCGCTCCTATGTGGAATGCCACCCATTGTGAAGCCATGTTTTTATGAATCTCAAATGTGGTGGGGCAGAAGTTAGAAAGAGTAAATAGTGTTAATGTAGAGCACTGAGTTTAACTGCATTTGATTGGTGAAGAAGAGTGGAGGTTAGATGAAACCAAGCATGACAAAGCTGGTAATGTGATTGATAGTTCTTGGAAGTTGGAAGCCTAGTATACATAAATGAGAGCATGAATAAAATATTTCATGCTAGTGTATATATAATTACAAACAGAGGTCTATAAATTATATGTTAAGCTAACTAAGATGAGTTTTCATCTCATTTTGTGAATCATATTTATATAAAGTCTAAGAGGTTTAATTGCTTAACATTGCAATAACAGATATACTAATGGGTTACTAAGTCTCGAGTGAATAAAGTTGTAAATGAGGGGCCAATGATATAGCTGCAACTTTTAATTCATGAATATCTAATGGAATATACACAGGTTGTTTTGCAAATCAAACGATGCACTTCTATTAAGGAGGAACCATGCAAATAGAAACCACATGTGCCTGTACCACTTTTTTTTTTTTTGCGTGAATATATAGTAGGATGTTTGTTAATTCCTTTCTTCTATAGTTGGTACTTATCAGAAATAAAACTTATAGTTAGAATGAATTTGGAGCTTACTCTGTTCTTTGCTCTGCATTTTCCCTTGAAACAGATGCATTGAAAGGATACTATAAGTAGCAGTTTATATGTTCATACCTCTGTTCTGTATTTGGAGCTTACTCTTTCTTTGCTCTGCATTTTCCCTTGAAACAGGATGAATTGAAAGGATACTATAAGTAGCAGTTTATATATTCCTTTTTTTTTTTAAAAAAAATGTCAGGACCTTTGTGCTTCGTTCAGCATCAACTTTAAATATTTAGAGGTAGCATAACCATGTCAGGACCTTTGACACTGCTTATACGATAGTAGATTGGCTTCAGATTTCACCAAATTTTATTCTATGGTTTGAATGGAAACCTGCCGCTGTTATCTCTCATTGTTTGAAACATGGCTACTGACATAACACAATATATTGAGTAAACTGATTTTCTTATCGACATTTGTTGTAGTCCAGCTCCTTTTGCTATGCTATGATGCCAGAGAGCCACATCTCTGATGTGAAGCTCAAGTTCATCAGTCTTTCACATGTGGTGAAGGTGACGAGAAACCCACGACTGCAATAATCCATTTGCCTACGGACAATGCTTCTAAGTAGCACAACTGTGAAGGGGTCAGCTATGCCAGAAAAAATGTTTGCTCATTCACAGTCCAGACTTCAGAGAATAATATCAAAATCTGTATAAACTTTTAGAAGAAATAGAAGGAAGGGTCCTTGGTAGTCCTTAAGACCATCACAAAGCATGATATAACACTATAACAGGAAAATGAGGGTATGTACAGCGAGAGATGGGCAACAATCAGAACCTTGCACAATATTTTTCAGTTTTTGTGCTGAGATTAATAAAGGTATGAACTCATGAGGTATATTTTTCCTAATGAAAACCATGCAAGGTCTGTCATTTTTGCATGTAACAAATAGACAAATAATTACCCGTCCTGTTGGACTTCCTGGATTTATGACAAGCGCCGTGACAGTGATGCCCTTAGATCGAGCCTCCTCCAGTTGTTTCTTCAGCTCATCAACCTCGAGTCCCCACCCTGTCTCTTCATCAAGGAAATAAGGAATTTGAAAGAAAATTCATACACAAATCAGATTGCGAGACATACAGACCATATTACTGCAGGTTCACTATGTTAGTAGCATATAACAGCAGTCATATATATATATATATAAACCAATTTTCAATCCTATGGAATACAGAAAATGAAAACGCTGCAGCTAATGAACTCACCATGGAACATTTTAGTTACCTTTGGCAAATCATATATCCGGCACATCCTCAGGGAGCATTTTTTCCTAGAAATGAAGAGGAACATTACCCATCAGTACACATGCCTCACAGACATCCAGTTTTCAGCTTTGATGAACATGTCAGTTGCTCGATATAATGCCAAGCTGTCATTATTATCTGCTGTATACAAGGTCAACATAGATTTAGTTTGATGACACAATTTTTCCTTTACTGTTCTTTATGATTAACATTCCTGAGTTGACTTCTACAATTTTGTTCCAACTTAAAGTGCTAATCTAATCTTGCTACTTAAAAAAATAACTCTAAAACAATATATCAGTTATATGAGAAGTCATACGTGGATCCAGTGTTTCTTTTCACAATTCAGATCCCAAAGGTGCTGCTTCTGTTATGACAAAATGTGGGAACCTGGTGCTGGCTTACTAAATACAATCTCTTTGTTCCAAAACAAGCAATTTCTATGTGTTTATCATCTTGCCTTTCCTTATTTTCTGTGCTCTGGATTTCCTTTGTTCCAGCAAGTGATCCTTTTGTATTTATCTTACATTTGTTCACTCATGCCTTACCTTCATACTTGGTTCCATGCAGTTTGGTATTGTCCCTGACATTGAGGATTTTTTTATATGAAGAGAACACAACATTGACATCATGAAACAAGGCTTTTGGCTTCATGCCATGGTTAATAACCTTAAGAATCAAAGATGGATCCCATAAACTAAGCAAAAATAGTAGGTACCCTCCGAAATTCTTCTGGCATTGCTGTATTTAGAAACTTGAGGTTCGATGAGAGGTTGGAGTATCCATCCTTGATCAACACATCAAGTCCCGTAAAGTGTGCAACAGATGTAGGTGACCTCCTTGAGAAGCTTGACTTAAACTGAATTCAAGTCAAATGAAATAATGAAATTATGACTTGCATCCAACAAGCAGCAACAGCCGACATGGACATACTCAAACAAAAGAAGGGCTGCAAATGCTCCAGGACTGCTATCACCAAACCATTCAAAATTCCATCGACCATCCAAAAAACGGTGATCTGCAAAGTAAATAGATGTTGTGGAAAGTTACATATTTGGAAGGCAAACTATGAAACACACTGGGCAGGCATTGCCCTAACTATTGCTGCAATTCTCGACATGACTTCTATTGGCTAAAGTATCACATTCAGATGATGATGTGATTGATCCACACGACATACAGTTGACATGTATAGCTAGGGAGATGGCTGATGATGGTGTGTCAAACATTAAAAGCATGCATGATGGCTGCATACTACAAATTGTGTAACCAGCAGCACACCTCGAATTGACATATACAGGACAAACTTAAAACATTGGGTTGCCAGCGATTTGCACTTTGGAAAAACATTAGCTTCACATTCAGATATATACGTCTATGTGAACCACCCAGTAATCGAAGGTTGAATGACAATGATGTGGCAATGGCATCGATAAGCTGTGTCATTAGTGAGATGGAGATGAATCTACAGTGCAGACCACACGTACCTGCTGACCTGCACCATTGGGCGCCGGAAATAGATCAAGGGACAGCAGAACCACGCCGATTGTGTCCAGTACCGGTGCCGGGGCTTGTCGCTGCCGAGGCCCGACGGCCGCCGCTGCAGCCTGTTCTGCCAGGGAGCCACGACCGGTGAGCAAGGGCCGGAACCCTAGGTCGCGTTGCCACTGCCCTGGGGCCGGAGAGGCTGGCGCCGTGGTCGTCGGCTGCGGACTCGCCGGTGGCGCCGACGGCGCTGTGGAGCGCGGCGTCGCCGTAGGGCGGTGGGCCCAGTATCACCAGCGCGCCGCCGCTCCGCCCTAGTCACTATACTCGGGGCGGTGGGTTGGGGGAGGGGGTGCAAGCGCGCCGTCGCCATCGACCCTCCCGAGCGCCGGTGCTCGTCCGGTGCGCCGCTGCTTGGGGATTCAGGGAGAGAGGAACCCAGAGTAGAGAGAGAGACAGAGGATGAAAGACTGATTTCACTAATGTTTGAGGGCCGTTTTGCAAAATGGTCGGAGCTCGCCCAATCTAGGCCGTCCGATCCAATTCTGGTGACGTGGCCCGATCTGGACCCTCTGAATCTGCCAAGAATCGTAGGAAGAAGATTATTTATCGTGGCGGTTTTTGTAATTAGTCCGCCACGGAAAATTAAGCTTGACCCATCAGCCCAAAAGCCCATTTTAATGGCCACAAATATATATAGCACAACTAGGGTTCCAAACACTTCACTTGCGGCCCCAACTCGATTCCCTCGACCCGCGCGGCCGCGCGCCTCTCTCTACGCGACCGGCCTCCTCTCTCCTCTCTCTCTCGTTTCCTCTCCCTCCTCTCCCGTTTCCTCACCAAGCGCGACCGGCCAACCTCTCCCATGCAGCGCGGCGGCGCGCACGCGCCCCTGAGGCGCGGGGCGGCGAGGGTGCGGCCTACTTTCCGGCGGCTCGGCGGGCTCGGAGGCGCGGGGCGGCGGATCTCTCGCGCGGATCTCATCTGCCGCGAGGATGAAGGCTCGGTGGCGCTCGTCGTCGCGAAGACGGTGGCGGCGTCGTCGGGCGAGAGCTTCGTCGGCCCGGGGACGGCCTACGCTCCAGATCCGGCCACGCGGCGGCGGCGGCGTGAAGACGCGGGGTCCATGGCGGCGGCCTCGGCTCGAGCGTCGTCATCAGCGCGGGGGCGGCCTCCGGCTCAGATCGGCCCACGGGCGGCGGCGCGCCGGCGACTCCCCAAACCCTAGCGTCGGCGGGCCCGATTTGGGGCCCGATCTGGCGGATCCGGGCTTTTGGTTTTTTTTTTTTTATTTTATTAAGCGGTGGCGGGCGGTAAAACCGCCACGGCAAATCGCCGATTTACCCTATGTTGGTGGCGGGTATGAAAAACCGCCACCGAAAATCCTTTTTGCCCGCCACCCCAAAAATCGTTTATCCAGTAGTGGCGCTGGCCGAGCCTGGGGACGTGCCCGTCGAAGTGCGGCGACGTGGTGGACGCCGAAGTCCAAGGCCTCCTCCAGTTCACCCAGAGCAGGAGCTCGCACGTCGGAGAGCAGCTCAATGTCGCCCGTGGCGTTCATCGGGACCACGTTCCTCAGTGTCACGACTAAAAAATGTCGTTTATGCCCGTACGCGCTCCTCTGTTCTTGCTTCCTCCCATCGGTGCTCTGCTTTGCATCCCAGAACAGAGACTTTTGCACTCCCATCGATGAGATTTTTTTTTTCTTTGAAAAATGAGATTGGTGGCTTGGTTCCTGACATTGGAGCTGTATATATCTCAACTTCGTAATCATATATTAATATATATTGCACCGATTGGTTCGAGGTGGTTTTATACTAGTTTAAATTTAAACATAATCTTAGCTCTATCTTTTATGGATGACCGGACAATCAAAATATTAAATGGAAAAAGAGTACAAAAATAGCTAAGCGTGGCTTACAGGAAAACTAACGGGAAACACATTTTTTTTTGTGTGTGTGTGGGCGCGCGAGGGGAGACGCTGGTACCTATATAAGTGAAGCAACCTTTTTTATTATCTAATAAACAACTAAAAGGATGGGATTGGAAAAACTTAAAAAATTGTTTTCCTTTAATTTAGTGTCATTTTTTTTCGAAAGCGTGCTTTTTAGCAGTAGGGACGTATTGAATTTAGTGCCACTTTAATCGTGTTATGGGGTTGAGTGGTCATATTGGAGGACTGCGGGAAGTATTGTTTTTAATTTCAACCATTTAAAATCATAAATAGTAGTTTGTGATGTGTTTTTTTTAATGTAAGGTATTATGTGTGAGCTAGTTGAAAACAACTTGGAGTAGTTCGTGATGGTAAATAACCAAACATTAGTTTACGAAATTATTTGGACACACATGTCAAACTTCAGGGAAGTAGTTTATTTTTTCAACATTTTACAGAATGGTTTCAATTTTTTTTGAATTAAAAAGTTTGCACTTTTTGACCACCAAAATATGTCGCTTGCAATATTGTTTTGGGTCAAAAAAAAAAAAACGAAACATGTTATCAAAAAAAAAAAAACGAAACACATCAGGGGTGATTTTGCAAACATAGCCAAGCACGTGAGACGGTGAGAGAGTAACTTTTTTTTTATTTAAACCAAGGGGTTTACTGCAATTAATTACTCCCGCAGCAGAGGTAGGAACAAGTCAAAATGTTTATTTCCTCCCGCAGCAGATTTCACCGGAGTATATGTTTATTTCCTCGTTCAGTTTCTGTCAAAATGTGGGTAGGGGGCGTGTATCTGAATATCTGTTCGCGAAAAAATTGTTAATTTCTGGCAAACATAAAGAAATCTGGTGATATTCAGTTGTGATGCAACGAGGTGGAGGCGTGGAGCCATCTTATCTTACTTCATTTCCACCTGTAACTATTGATCTGAGTCAATGTACTATGCAAACTGCTGTAAAAAATGTAGCATGCAAATGCAGCCCTGTTGAGTTTTCTGTACCTTGCAATCTGCTAACTTGCTTTAGTTTCTTGCTGTTATACTCTCAAGTTAATCTAGTATGTGTGCCCCTATAGATTGTTTCAGTACATTGACCCCCTGACTTGCTGTGTTACATGTTGCTGTCATATTGCCTCCACTGGCACCGGCACCAACAGGTCAGGGAGCGCAGGAGAATCTGCTTGGTTCGTTGCCACTTTTGCTAGCAACCACATGACAGGAGACAAGAGTCTCATCTCCAACCTGGAACCTGTACACAACCAAGTTGTCAAAAAGGGGTAGGCAAGGGGATGCCGATTTGTGGCAAAGGGTATGTGAACACAGGGACAGTGGTCCTCCCTGACGTGTGGTATGTCCCAGGGCTCACAATGAACCAGGTATCCGTGGGGCAGCTAACCGAAGATCCTGATCTAATTGTTAAGATGGGAGGTGGTGCTTGTCTCATCAGCAAGAAGAGTGATGGGTCTGTTCTTGGTAGAGCACCTTTGAGGCCTGATAGGAAGTATGCGGTGGAGTTTCTGAAAATTAAGCTGAATTAGGTGTGGAGCTTGGTGGGTGTCTTCAGATGCATAGAGGGATGATAGTTATGTCGGCTACTGCTTTCCTTTATATGCTACCGCTGTATTGGAAATGGCCAAGGTCTAGAATTCATATGGTATTTGCAACTTCTATGGTGTTGGATATTGTGTGCACAATATCTGTGCATACATTTAACTGTTACATGTTGACTATTTAAGAAGTACTGAATGAATCTATGACCTCTTTGGCATTTAGTTTATGCAACTTGTTAAGTCCTTTTCGGCAGTGATAATATAATCCGGTGAAATCTGGTTTGAGCTGTATGCTGCTACTGAATTTGTTTTTGATGTGTGACTATCTATCTGCAATCTGTTGGTGCCACAGCTTTGACCCTTGCTATATCGGTTTTGATGCACATCGTGAACAATGTTTTTTTTTTATAAATTTTATTCTTGGCATATATTGTATTGCTGATATATCGTTTATTTGTTTTTGGTGGGTTAAGTGGGTAATTATAACTGCACACGTGATTTGAGCACTCTGCTTCTAAATCTGGAACCAAACATTCTGCCTGCTGGTTGCAAATCCGACAGTATCCCCTTGCATTTGTTGCTTTAGCTGTGCATAGAGTGTGCATATACTGGTTTGTACAACCCCTCTTTTCGTTTAAATAATAATTTTAAGACACTCCGTACAGTTTGAGAAAGTAAGCAGCTAGCCTAGTGTGAATGAGTATAGTGCTTCCAAAAAGTTACCAGGAAACAAGCAATACAAAATTGAGTGGACTGTCAGTGAGACAGCTCACTGAAGATCCTGATTTAATTATCAAGACTGGTGGTGGTGTATATCAAAAACAACAGTGATGGCTGGCGTGTCTGTCATCTGTAGAGTCCATTTGACATTTGATAACATATATAAGATACCCTTTATGAATTAGGTGCCTTTTTTGTCAGCACACTAGAGTCTTCAGATGCATAGAAAGATTATAGGCATGTTTTGATAGAGTTTTCAGATGCATAGAAAGATGGTAGGGATATCTGCTGCTGCTTTCTTTTTGAATAGCATATAGTTTTTCTGTTAAATTCAGATTATCAGCTTATATCGGTCTTGTAATATTGTATTAACAGCATCTACATACGTTTAGCTGTTATATTCGTGAGTACTGGATGAGCATTTGATCTTGTAAAACACATTGCAGCTGATTCTGGTTTTGCTACAAGTAACTGTTTTCAGTACAGTGATTATATTATTCGGGTGTGTCCAGTTATAGTGAGTTGCCCTTCTACTATTTATGTGTGAATTGTGATGCCTTTCTGCAAGCTGATAGCTAGTCAGACTGTTGAGCTGACATTATTATTCAATGAATCTGGCTAAGATATACTGTATTCATTCATGGTTATATATGTTATTGGTGGGTTGATGTTGTACTGCTTATTCCAGCCCCATCTGCCTCAACCTTTGTAACATTCAGCTTAGTTGTGCATTAATGCCCTTTCAGAGTGGATTTGTTGGTTAGTGCTCATGTCTGTTAGTAAGGGGCTGTTTGGATCGAGGCCACAACTGGCCACGCCAAGTTGGGGCGAGGTGTGGTGGGCCGCAGTTGCGAATTTGTTCTGTGAGATGTGTGGCAACTTGTGTGGTGGCCACTTGCCACACTACATGGAGGAATATTTTTGAAACAAAAATGACCAAATTTTGCGTGGCTCGCCACAATCTGTGGCGTGGCGGCGTGGCAGACTGTGGCCGCAAACCAATCAGCCCCTAAGTCCAATTGTTTAGCCACAGCCAATGTTGGAGAACCCAAGTGTCAGTAATTTGAAAAGAGTTGTTTGACTAATGTGATTGAGATGTTATTCTAAAGCATTCCCAGTTCCACACACGGTGCATTTGAGCATTATGTAAATTCTCAAAAGTTACAAGAGCCTCATCTCCAACCTGGTAACTGTAAGCAACCAAGTCATCAAAGCATGGGTAGGTGAGGGGATGCAGGTGTGTGTGGCATAGGGTCCGTGAACACAGAGACAGTGGTCCTCCCTGACGTGTGGTATGTCCCAGGGCTCACAATGAACCCGGTATCCGTGGGGCAGCTGACCGAAGTTCCTGATCTGGTTGTTCAGTTTGGTGGTGGAATGTGTCGCATCAGCAAGGAGAGTGATGGGTCTGTTCTTGGTAGAGCACCTTTAAGGCCTGATAGGAAGTATGCGGTGGAGTTTCTGAAAATTGAGCTGAATTAGGTGTGGAGCTTGGCGGGTTTCTTCAAACACACAGAGGATGGATAGTGATGTTGGCTACTGCTTTGCGTTATATGGTAGCGCTGAATGGAAAATGGCTAAGATCTAGAGTTCTTTACCCCCAAGGTTTTAGGATAATGTGTGCACGGTATCTGTGCATATGTTTAACTGTTACATGTTAACTATAACTAGGAAGTACTGGATGAGGCTGTAACCTCTTCGGCATTTACTTTGTGCAACCTGTTCTGGTTTTGTTACTGAAGGGGAGTCCATTTTTGATAGTGATAATATAAACCAATGAAATCCGGTTTGATCTGTATGCTCTGCTATTGGATTTGTGTCTGATGTGTGACTATCTGTCTGGGATCTCTTGGTGAGACAAGTGAATCTTTGGTATATGATTTGGACGCACATGGTAAAGAATGTTAGTTTGATGAATTTGACTATTGTCATATATAATGTATTGTTAGAGAATGTGTGGCCTGCATGCCACTTTAGAATGTGTGGTGTGTGTGACCGGCATGTGTTCCCAACCATCTGTGGTGTGGGCGCAGCCAACATCTCTATATGTATCTGTGGGGATCACTAATCAATCTATCAAGCATTCATTCCAATCCATTCATTCAGTATTACACCCGTGTTTACACAATCTTTCATGTATTCCTGATTTATGGTGTTATTTATTTTGGTGGGTAGAGTGGTGCTTATAAACTGCACACATAATTTGAGCACTCTGCTTCCAAATTTGTCACCAAACTTTCTGCATGTCCGTTGCAAAACCGGCAGTATTCCCTTGCATTTTTTCCTTTTGGTGTGCTTAGTTGAGTGTGCATATGCTGATTGGTTTGACCCATCTTTTCGTTTACATAATTTGAAGACACTCACTGTACTGTTCATCAATAGTTTGAGAATGTGACATGTTCTAAAGGAAGCACCTAACCTAGTATTAATGAGTCTAGTGCTTCTAAAAAGCTTCTCAACAACATTTGTCAGTTATCAAGAATGAACTTCCCTATGCAAGAAACAAGGGAATAGAAAATTGAGTGGCCTTCTTGTAACTATGTAGGTAACCTTCTGCCTGTGAGTCTGTCAATAGTTAACTGGTAACCTGATGGTACGTCCCTAGTGCCTGTCATCTACTCTGGTGCCTGTGTCAGTCACCATGGATGTGGTGGTCCTCGGGCATGTCCTTGGGCTGTCTATGAACTTGGCATTAGTGGGGCAGCTCATTGATGAGATCCTGATCTAATTGTCGAGATTGGTAGTGGTGTGCGCCATATCAATAAGACCAGTGACAGCCTGACGTGTCCATTTCTAGGACATTTGATAATATGTACGAGATAAACACTTTTAATTAGGTGCCTTGTTTGGCAGCATGGTAGTGTCTTCAGATGCATAGAAAGATGGTAGGGATGTCAGCTGCTTCTTTCCTTTTAAATATATAGTAGAGTACTGCTGAAATGGAAATGAGTAAGGTTCAAGAGTTTTTCTATTAAATTCAGATCATCAACTTTTGGGGTTTAGGATGTTGTATTCACAGCATCCCATATTTCTATTTACCTTTAGCTGTTATATTTTTTAGTACAGGATGAGCCTATGTATGATCTCTGTAACTCATTGCATCTGATTCTGGTTTCGCTACTGAATGAACGTTTTTCTGAACAGTGGTTAGAGTTTGTGTGTGTTCAGTTACAACCGTGAGTTTGTTTTATTCACAGCATCGAAGGAAGTAGTTCGCCTAGTGCGATTGAAACGTTATTCTGAAGCATTCCTGATTCTCCCACACCGTGAGTGGCACTTGAGCATTCTGTAGGTTTTCAAAGTTTGGAATTTCCTGAAGCAATTATCTCCAACAGAGATGGCAACACTAATTTTGAGCTCTCAGCTTCAAACTCACGTGACACGACTTTAAGATTGCCAGATCTTAGTAGTTTCCCTTGTGGATGTTAGTTTTACAGTTTAGCTGGACCCTTTTGTGTGGCAAGCTGCTTGTTGTTGCTCTTGTCTGTCCTTCTTCAAATTGTATGCCATTCCAAAATCTTGGAAAGTCAATATGCATCTCAAGTTGTGGACTGGCCGCAATGCAAGATGCCATGGGCGCGAAGTTTGGGAACCCGGAGCAACAATAAATGAACAATCTCACCTAGGTATCCAGAGCAGTCGAAATGACTAGACGAGGAGTGGGTGAAGGTGAATACTGATGCAAGTTTTGATGCTATAGCTTGTACGGGCAGTGGTGGGGTGGTGATTCGGGATCATCCCAGCCTTGTGCATGCAGCAGTTGCACAATGGTTCGATGATGTGTTGGATAGCATGATGGTTGAGGCTATGGAAGCCAAAGAAGGGCTCGAGCTTGCGGTGGAGAATGGCTACGACAAAGTCATTCTTGAAGTTGATTGCGGCGGCCTCAAGTTGGCACTAGAGGACCACGTTGGAATGATGTTGACTATCAGAAGCCTTTGTTTCGATGTTGCAGAGCTAGGTAGGTAGGAGTTTTGTTGATTTTCGAGTTGTGTGGGTGTGTAGGGATGCATACTCGGTGGTGCATTGTTGTGCTATGATGGTGTTGGTTACCGGGCGCTCCAAGTTTTGGCTTGACTATATCCAGGACTGGTTGATGGGATTAGCGCCCGTTGATTGTACTCCTGTTATGAATTAATGAAAGCTCGGTGATTCTTAAAAAAAAAAAACTTCATTCGGCCCACACTTTTTTTTCTATCACAGCACCCTGGGCCCGACGTGAGGCCTTATTATATTAGTATATTACCATCACGGTACCCTCCCACGTGAGGCAGCAGAGCACCAGCAGAGCACCAGCAGAGCACCGAACCCTATCCATCGAATAGCGACCGCGACGGCGGCGCGTTCCTGCTCGCCCACGACGATGGCTCTGAATCCGGCGGCCGGCGCTTCTGGTGCCGCAGCATGCAGCTCGTCGTGATCGCCAAAGCCAAAGCTCTTGTTGGATTCAGATGCCAGTATCCATGCGGACTCCTCTCCAACCTCCGGGACGCCCCGGCGGGGATGAGGGTCATGGTAGCGAACGGCGACATGTTGCTCATGACCAAGATCGGCGACATAGAGATGACAGCCACAGGCTTCACAATCCCAGGCGTTTACCTTGCGCCAGGACTGGAATCAGACCTCATCAGCGTCCGTGTGCTCACGAGGAGTATGATCTGCACGTGGTTCGATGGAGACCGGGCGATGCTGTACGCAGGGTCCGAGCTGGTCGGCGAAGCAGTCGCTCCACGAGAGAATCTGAACGGTCTCTACGTGCTGCAGTTCTTGAGCGTGCCAAAAACTACTGGTGTTGCTTCTTCGTCTGGCAACAAGTTGGTGCGAAAAGCAACAGTTCTTGAGCTTGTCCGCATGTGGGAGATGCGGTTACGTAGGGGCTTCATCGCTGGCTAAAAGCGCTCTTCCGCGGGAGAATGCTCAGTGCAGGCCGCCGGCGGAGAAGCCAATGCGGGAGCTGCATGCTAGCAAATAGAATTCAGATAGGAAAAAGGGGAACAAGTCAGCTTGGGAGAAAGAGATAGCTGTCAGAACGAGTCCGAGGGCAGATTAGTATTAGGATTCTTCTTGTTGCTCACTATATATCTCGTGTACGTCTCGATCTCTTCTTCTTTTTATTACATCGGCTAGCTTAGCTCTTTGCTTGATCATGATGCCCGCAACGTAGCACTGATCAGGTGCACGCAGCAGAATGATACGCCTTTGGCGGCTGCTTCGTTTGGGATAGCTCCAGTGCTTTAGGTTCTTCCCTTTGCCGGATGGGCTGCAGTATTCGATCGATCAGGTTCAGCCTGCTCTGATTCAGTGTAGGGTGTCCGGTCTATTACTTTTCCTTCAGTGCATTTTCACCTATTATTTGCTCCTCGATTTCTTCTCCTACCTCGGTCTACCGCTCAGTATGAGGGCCATCCCTAAGGCTAACTTTCAGGCAATCGTCGAGCAAGTGGCGAGGAAGCTTTCACCGTGCCAAGGTGCGCTCGTGGCCAGTGAGAGACTTATTTCCATCAAGTCTGTCCTACGATCAGTGCCCATCTACGCTATGATGGCTGAAAATTTACCGGCCTTGGGTGCGTAAGGAAATTGATGCCATCTGGCACCGGTTCTTCTAGGTAGGATCCGACCGATGGGCCTAGGGGGAATGCATGTCAGCTTGGCCAACATGTTGTAGACCGACTCAATTTGGTGGGCTTGGCATCATCCATTCTTGCTTTGGCATGCATTAGGTTTTTTTTCGTGAATACGCATGAGTGTGCATATCTTTGTATATTAGAAGAATAGAATATATGTACAAGAAATCCAAAACCGGCTAAACACAAAATGAAGGACTACATGATGGTCCAACTGACAGGAGATTGCCATTGTGGGAGCTACTCCTCTCCCCCGCACGCCCCACGCGGCGAAAGCCCTAGCTGCCGCGCCACCTTCCCTCTCCTCCCCCGCCGCCGGAGCAGGCCGTCGAAGGCAAGGGCGCGGGCCGCCGGGCAGCATTCTCGCGGGCCCATCCTCTCGTGGTGTGGCGTAGCGGGTCAGCGAGGCGTCACCTCGCCCGGAGCCGCGTGGGGCTCGTGGAGGCTGTATGGACGCGAACACGTAGACGCTGGCCGCTGGTCCGAGAGGGCACAGGATGGCGACGGTATCCCCCCTTTTCCTCCTTGCTTGGTGGCGCCAACTGGGCTCAACCGGGACCTGGCGGGCGTCGAATCCAGCGCCCTAGGCATGGGCTGCCTCCGATGGTGCCAGCCATGGTGGTGCGGCGGGGGTTCGGGCCCAGATTCTCCTTCTCGCTACCGATCCGGGGCCCTTGGCTAGGCGCGGCGCCCACGTGGTCGGGCACGTGTGCCGACGGCGGCCGGGCGATGGCTGCCTTTGTTGGCTGTGGGTGTCGCAGGCGGGCGATCGACATCGACTTCGACGCGGCGGGTGTGGACGCGCGCCACGGAGTAAGGTCAGCGCTTGGCAGGTCATCTGGCTATCGGGTGGCTAGTGCAGCTTAGCGGCTGCTATGCGTAGCTGGTGTGTCGGTGCCCTTAGGCGAGGCTCCTGTAGGTTGGCTGGTAGCGACGACGGTGGAGACAAGCTGGGATCCGCATCAGAGCCGACATCGGTGTTGGGCCGAAAGCCTGGTGACGGCGACACCCACGGACGCGGTATTCCTGTTGGGGCGTCGAGTGGATCCAGCATCAGGGCCGACGTTGGTGCTGCGGTTACTGGAGCGAATGACTGGGGATGGCGACCTGCGGACGCCGTATTCCCTGTTGGAGCTGAAATTTCGCGTTTAAATTTTGCTTGAAATGCCCGCCTCACATGGAGCTGAAATTAAAAGCATGCGTAGAGGGTACCAGTGCGGTGGTACTGCTGAGCATCACGAACCTTGTATTGGAAACTGACGCAGAGAAAGTCGCATTGCTACTGCAAGGGGATGACTACAACAGATTATCGCTGGTGGGAGGCCTTGTGTGCAGGAATTGATAGGTGATGCTAGCCGAGAATTTTGTGTCCACCCTGGTGAGATTGTAATCGTGTAGCGCATCAACTAGCTGCCCATGGTAGACATCGCCAGGAGGCTTTAATTAGCCGACGTGGTTGAACAATGGAATTGCAAATCTATCAAAAGTAATGTTTTTTCTTCAAAATAAGAAAGCTACCTCTTTCCGACCTCACTATTGCTACATCTAACAAGATGATGTCTGCATGACAGACTACACTAGAAGTGGTAACAGGTAGATTATGATATGTTTCAAAAGTTTGAAACATACAAAAAGGCTACAAATTCCAAACTTGTCTCTCTGAAATAAAACACCAACTGATCGAGCATATTTGGAAAATTTGATGTAAATGAACTGATTATTCTAAATGTAATGTAACAGAATTTCTAATACTAAAATATGTGTCCCCTGACGGCTATCTCCTTCTCCCACAGTTCTTCCCCTTCTTCCTTCCTTCCTGGTCCTTGAGTTCTTTCCCCTTTTTCTTCCTTTATTCTCCCTTCCTCCACCGCATTTAATAGTCTCGCACGGAGGCGCGCTTTTATCCAGCAAAGCATGGAACTGGAGATCCTTTTCCATATAGATGACTTGGTGGAGCTGAAGATGTTTTCGCGTATGTTCACGGAGCGGGGAAAGCTAGCCCCACGTGAAGTGCTCTGGCCCCGGCTCAGGCTCGGCTCTGGGCTCTAGCTCGGGCTCGGGCTTTGGGATCAAGCTCAGGCTCTGGCTCTGGCTCTGGCTCTGGCAGGTGCCGCACCACGTGGGCACTAATTTGATTTCTCCATCCAAGCCATTACCAGATGAAGCTGCAGCAACAATGTTTGGCACACTCAACGATTGCAGCACATACAGACCGTTCAAATTCTCTCGTGGAGCGACTGCTTCGCCGACGAGCTCAGGCCCGGCGTGCAGCATCGCTCGGTCACCATCAAACCACGTGCAGATCCTGCTCTGCCTCGTGAGCTCACGGACGCTGATGAGGTCCATTGTGAGTCCTGGCACAAGGTAAACATCTGGGATTGTGAAGCCTGCGGTTACCATCTGTATGTCGCCGATCTTGGTGATGGGCAACCTGTTGCCGTTGGGTACCATGACCGTCTTCCCCGCCGGCGAGTCGCGGAGGTTGGAAAGGAGTTTGGAGTCACCTACCATGTGGCTACTGGCACCTAAATCCAAGAAGAGCTTTGGCCATGGCGGTGGCGGTTGCGACAAAGAGCTGGTGCCATCGTCACCACCAGGTGCTGATGCTGCCATCGTGGACGAGCAGGGGGTAGAGTCAGGGGAGGGGACGTACACCGTGATGTTAATAATATATCATGCCTGTCGTGTCGTGTCGGCCCGGGACAAGAAAAGGTTACTGGAGGTTGCGCTGGAATTAAAGGGAATAAGGATCTTCTCATTTTATAACAGAAGAAGAAAAGCTTCAGAAAAAAAAACTAAACATTTGTAAGACCGCAACTAATATGCAGCACAAGACATATATTCCACAAAATACATGTGGATGCAGTGAGACATGACTCGGACAAGACATATTCAAGAAAATACTTGGTATATCCTACTCCGACGCTATCACTGAGACTTGACTCGGACTTGGACTCCGGTTGCAATCCAGAAACTAGCGTCTTTATTAGCAAATAAAATCGAACTGGATCAGCAGAAACCCTATCGTCGAATCGATCGAGTAACGACAGCGACGGCGCCGCGCGTCCCTGGTCGACCGCGATGGCTCCCGACGATGGCAGCAGCTCTCGGCAACGGACACGGCAAAAGCTGAAGCTCATCTTGATTCACTGGTCGGCCCTGGTCGGCCACCGCAGACACGGCCAAAGCTGAAGCTCATCTTGGATTCAGGTGCATCTATCCACTCGGTGGGTGACCCCAGCCTTCTCTCCAACATCTGCGACGCGCCGGCGGGGATGAAGGTCGTGGGCGCGGATGGCAGCAAGCTGTCCGTCACCAAGATCGGCGACATACGGATGGCAAACGCAGGCTTCACGATCCCAGATGTTTACCTCGTGCCAGGACTCAAATTCGACCTCATCAGCGTCCATCAGCTCACGAGGCAGAGCGGGATCTGCACGTGGTTTGATGGTGACGGCCGTGCGATGCTCTACGCCGGGCGTCATCTCGTCGGCGTTGCTGTCGCTCCGCCAGGGAAGTACGGTCTCTACGTACTGGAATCCTTGAGCGTGCCAGAAATCGCTGCAGCTTCTTCGTCTGGTAAATTAGTGCCAGTGTGGTGTGGCTACTACGAACGCGGGAGCCAGAGCCAATGGACTTCACGTCCGGAGCCAGAGGTGGCTACTGCGAACGCGGGAGCCAGAACCAGAGCCAGACCAGAAGATAGGTACAGCTTCAGCTCCGTGTCGTCCATGTGTAAAAACAGCTTCGGTTCCGTGATTTGCTGGCTAAAAGCGCTCCCCCATGCGACACCACCACTATTTAGTGCGGCGCTGGAGGAGAAGCCGATGCCGGAGCCGCGTGTTAGGGACGAATTAAGAAGAGGAAAAAGAGAAAAATTCAGAGAGAATTAGGAGATTGCTGTTCGAGGACAGATTAGTATTTGGAATTAATACAGCAGCTCGATCAGCACAGCTGCGTCTAGATGATATGCCAACTCGATCGGCACAGCACACACACCAGAATGCTAGGACACCTCTCGCGGCTGCTTCGTTTGGGTTTTCAGCGCCTCAAGTTCGTTCTTTTCTTGCCGGATGAGCTACAGTATCTGGTCTATCGGGTTCAGCTCGCTCTGATATGTCAGGTGCCCAGTCTTCAGTAGTTCGCTCTGAAGTGGTAACAACGCACCAAACAGATATGTCCGAATTGCTCTGCTCTCCTGTAAAAACGTTTTTTTTTTTTTTGGCACTTTCTCCTGTAAAAACTTTAGACTTTGTATTTCTTTCTGTTTTAATCAATAAATTTTATTAGGAGTGCAAACCCCTCCCGTTCGTATCAAAAAAGTTCCCAATGAGCTAGTAGGAAACGAGTGGTAAGGACCAACTATCTTAACCTTTTGTTTTGGCCATTTCTCCATCCTACATCATTTTACAACATTTGTTTTTTAGTGTCTAGTTTATAATATTCCACGTCTATTTGTATGGATGCCTTAAGAGCCACCGCTAGAAATCGATTTGTAGGGGCTGCTGGATATTGAGCCGCCCCTACAAATATACACATGTTATAGGGCGACTCAGAACTAAAACCGTCTGTACAAATGGATTTGTAAGAGCGGATGGACTAGTGAGTACTTAAACACCCATTGAAAAGGGTTGCGAATGACGGAGCCGCCCCTATAAATAAAAGAGGGAGTTCCTACAAATCATTTTTTATATAGTGCAATACAGGATGCAACCTATTGTAAAATTATTAGATAAACATTGCGTAAGCTACCAAGTTATTATAACCAATTATATGACCCTTGGAACATTTCTAGCTATTGATTGAAGGGATGTTTATAAAAGACAAGAGTACATACACAAAATAAGACAAGTTGTACCCTTATGGGTAATTCTACTATACCTATGTAGAGAACCCCCACTAGAGGGTTCTCTAGACATGCAAGCATACCATCTCAAGCAGCCCACTAAGACCATGACATCTAGCAACAGCCCCACTATATGAACTAACTAAAAAATATTATAACTCACAAACCAAAAACTAAATTAAATTCGATTACACCATTGATTTCCTTTTAATAAATCCTTCAAAACAAGATCTCATATGGATATATTTCGATAAAATTATAGGTGGACTCCACTAATGATTTTTGCTATAAAGTAAAAAAATAAAAATGAAAAAGAGGAAAAGAAAAAAAGGAGGGTGATAGTTATATGGTAACTCATATATTTCTCCTTCATACCCGCGGCAACACGCGGGAATCCAACTAGTTTCTATAAGAAGCATTACATCAGGTGCCAAGTTTGTGGGGTAAGTTAAGGCGTGTTTGGCGGATCTCCAAACAACTCCGGATCCTAAAAAATAGCTCGCTCCAATTTCTTCTAGCTAAACTACTCAACTCCGAAACCCGGATCCAAAAAAAACATGGATCTAGCTCGAACTCCACCAATTCCATGGAGTCCCTCGGGGTGCTCTCAAACACCGGTTTTGCAATCGGTCGAAGAGTTGGGTGAAAATTACCCACCTTTGCCATCCATTACACAACATATCGGTTCATTTCATCTCTTCTTTTCTTCAATCGATACACGAGCCGCCTCCTATTCCCATCGCGATGCTTCGTGAGTCCGCGTGAAGCCGCCTCTTCCCTGCCGCCGCCGGTGCTCCCGTGGGCGTGCTTGTCGGAAGAAAAAAGACAAAGCAGCCCAACGCCATGCAGCAGTAGCACGTCCCCAAAAAAATACGGCAAAAAAAAAAAAAAGGAATCCAAGGGCAAAAGAGGGCAATCCAATGAAACTCGTTGTTTCTAGAGCTGGTGCTATTATCTATACCAAACACATTCCTTTAGCTCCAAATTGTGAGCCTAGCTCGACACGCTGGAGCAACTTTGTGGTGGAGCAGGAGCTCCAAAGCTTGTCTGGCAGAGCCGGAGCTTGGCTGAACACGCCTTTATTACCAAAATGCTTTCAAACCTAAAATGTCACTAAACACCGAAACTAAAAACAATTTAAAACTAGACTAAAAACTAAAATAAAATTTAAAAATTAAAATAAAATAAATGACGAGAGAATAAAAGCTACACAAAATTGAAAACCGAAACTCAAAGCAGGGCTACATGCCATGTTCTCTCAAGTAAGCATAGGCGCCTGTGGTGACTTCGTGAATTTCAAGATTACCGACTCAGTCCTTCGAAGGTGCTCATAGGGGTAGGGTTTGTGTACGTGTGTTCATAGGGGTCAGTGTGCGTGCGTATTGAGCATCTCGCGTTGTACTATGTAATCTCAAAAAAAAAAAAGGCTTCCACTAAAAGATACTCTCTCCCTCTCTCTTCATTTCAAATTATAAGTCATTCCAATAATCTTGGGAGACAAACCATTTCAACTTTGACTAAAATTATTAAGAGAAATACATAAATTTATGACATAAAATAGTTATTTATACTATCTTATTATAAAGATTTGGTCAGACTTAAGATATGACTCTTCAATATTCTTATAAAGGATTATAATTTGGGATGGAGGGAGTAAAAAAAAAGGGCCAGCAAGCCAAGCATCTAGCGTGCACGATGGTCAAGCTGGTCGCATGCGAAGTCGCGCCCAACCGTGTGAGTGCAACCAAACATATAATATTTTTTCGAAACAACAATTCATGAGGGTAGATACATTGTTACATGTCAGCGGTCCAATACTCTCATGCAGTGCCGCGTAAAATTTTTGATGTGTGGAGGAAGGAGAGAGGGTAGAGACAATCAGGTCGTTGCTACGTGAAACAATCGCCTCATAAGCTAAAAATTTAGGAATGTGAGACAACTATTCTACCAATGTATGAGTTTTGTAATCATGCAACTTTTTTTTTTTTTGACTCTCTATGCATAAATTATGAAATTACAAGTGATTATCGGCTAACTCAACATTAACTTAAATTGCGTGGCACTGCTTGAGACCCGTTATGACACGCGATGTCAATGTAAGTGTCCTGATCAATTGATTATGGGGACGCCACAGGTGGTGGACACCCACCGTAGCAGGTCGTCATCGAACCCTTGCCCATGCCCCACGCGAGGCTTTATTATAACCAAATCAAAGGGATCAGCTAAACAGCTTCAAAACCGAACCCTAGTAGCGATAGCGACGGCGCCGTGTCCCTGCTCGTCCACACGAGTCAAGACACCATGGCTCTGAATCCGTTCGTGGGTGGAAGAGGAACGCCGGCAAACATCGACATGTATGATTCTACATCTGCATCATCATCAGCAGCACAGCCAGCAGCATCACCTGGTGGTGACGGTGGTTGCAGCTCTTCGCAGCCGCCACCGCAGCCATGGCCAAGGCTCGTGTTGGATTCCGGTGCCAGTATCCACGTGGTGGGCGACCGTAGACTTCTTTGCAACCTCGGCGACGCGCCGGCGGGGATGACGGTCAGGGTAGCCAACGGCAACACGTTGCCCGTCACCAAGCTCGGCGACATAGAGATGATATCCGCAGGCTTCAAAATCCCAGGTGTTTACCTTGCGCCAGGACTCAAATCAGACCTCATCAGCGTCCGTGAGCTCACGAGGAGTAGGATCTGCACGTGGTTTGATGGAGACCGGGGGATGCTGTACGCGGGTTCTGAGCTGGTCGGCGTCGCAGTCGCTCCACAAAACAAGAACTACGTACTGCAATACTTGAGAGTGCCTGCAGCTTCATCTGGTAACTGCTTGGATGGAGAGATAAAACTAGTGTGGCACGGCTCCTCCGCACGCGCTCACTTCACGTGGAGACAGCTTTCGCAGAACCTTGCCGTGCGTATGAAACAGCCTCGTCGGATCCAAGCTTTGCTAGTCGCACTATACGGAATCGTATTCTGGTACCTTTTTAGTGAATTGTGTCATGTACTCATATTATCTGGTTTTCTCAGAGGCACATAATCAATGAAATCTGATGGGGATCCTATTCTGGTCAGCTTTTTCTTCTCTTTTGACATCTTTATTCTAGTTAGTTCCTGGTATATTCTCGGGGCACTGGAAAATATACCCATATATACGTTTGCAACAGATATTGCAACTCGAAGATTTATTCGGTGATCGCATATATATGATCTATTCTAATTCATCTTAGATCATCAATTCTCATCAGACACTATATCGCTTTCGTATGTGGGATTGGTCCACACTGTGATGTACAGATTATGTCATTGGTAGAATTCATCTTGGAATTGCAAGTACAATGCTTAGACACACATTGCACAAACTCATATACACACAAATCGTCTTGTGTTTAATTTGGTCTCGGCACCCTTTTTACTTTGATATTTAGGTATGCATATTGCGTTTAGTTTGGGGATGACATTTGACGAAATTGGTTTGTTCTATTTCTCAGATGGGAGCATCCTTCCAGACAGGTTTGGCAAGGAGAGATTAATTTATGTCTATTTTCGATCTGTATGTAGTAGATATAGAAGGGCTTAGGGCCTGTTTAGTTCCCAATTGTTGCCAAAAGAATTTGGTGTTTTGGCCAATCATTTTACACAATGTTCCCACCTAAACCCTATCAATTATGCATTTTGGATGGAACTAAACATACCTCTGAAAATTTTGGCATTTTACATTTCATCATTCTAAAGGAGTTGACATTTCACATTTTGGATTCGATGGGAACTATTAAACAAGCCCTTAGAGATAATGGGATAGCCGATAGATGTTATTTTATCCCACCATCAACAAGGGCTATAAGTGGGCCTACTTGGCCAGTTGTCAGATGACGCCCCTTTTTCTAGCCTATCTTCTTTCAAAAGAATCTGCCCCAACACTGTTTGCATCAGAATCGTTCATGCCACATTTTTTTTTTTTAGAAAAAGAGAATATATTGGTATCCCAGTCTTTGCATTGACTGATACATATAGCTATTCCTTATTACACAGCACTTCAAACTCACTCAAACTCGATCCTAAGGCACGCACAACAAAGTTTATTGACCAAGTTAACTCATCAAAATATAAAAGTGCTACACACATCCTCCAGTAGCTTGATAAAACACCACTTCGCGCCAAAAACAGCTGCCTCATGCAAGTCATCTCAAATAACTCAACTGCACGTTCATGCCACACATGGAGCCGACCGTAGACAATTCTTTTGGACTCCTCATCAAATGGATCTCAGTTACCTCGATAGATTTGGCTGAACACACCTCACACACATGAGCATCCATATACATGTGTCGCAGATGACAATACTTTGTTCGTGGTGTGCAAGATGGATGGGCACCCTAACACTAGCAAAATCATGTTGGAATCTGATTGGAATAAACTAGGACCTCTCATTTGCACCTCTAGACATGGTTATTCAATCAAGAACAACGTTTGGAAGTCCAATATTCAGAGAGGTAGTCATCACTGTCTGCTGGTCTATTTGGACAACAAAAAATGGTTTAATTTTTTATAGTAAGCCGTGCTCAATTCCCAGTTGGAAGATTCATTTCAAGGATCAAATCGTGCTTTGAGCTTTGTAAGGTTGTAAACAGTGGTTAGAGAATATAGCATAATGTATTTAGGCATTTTCATTTTGAGCTTTATAAGCTTGTCTTTGCACAACTCGTGTGCCTGTAATACTTTTTCCTATATCTATATCTATAGCTACTAATAAAGAGAGAAAATTTCTGGCTTTCCGTCGTCCAGCCAAGTGTCTCGGTCTCTGTATTCCCGCCGATCTCTTTCCGAGTCCCATGTATATACGTCAAGGATTGTCTGGAAAAAAAAACCGCAGCCCATGACCCCCAAGCCACGCCGAGTGGCGGTCTCGTGGAGGCACCGACGTCCCCGAGCGGCCAGCGTCTCAGCTATGAGCAGCACCGTAGTAGGACGACCGTGACGCTCCAATTCTCCCCGTCCCACCGGCGCCGTGCCATCTCCAGGATGCGCCGACACTGCTGCCACGAGGGTTGAGGGCCTTCGACGGGGACGGAAGAGCCACCTCGATGACGGCAAGCGCATCAACGATGCAGAGCTGGGGAACAACCGGCCTCACCATCAGCTTCCGTCCACACATAGGCCACGCGACGTCCTCGACCAGCACTGCGACACCAAGATTTTCTTCCTCGACAACCGGCAATGCCACGGCTGCCACCGCCCCTGCCCTTGATCGTCGGAATCCAATCCCAATCCTGATCCATGCTGGTGCCGCCGTCGCGGCTACGCCCCGCGCGAGCTCAGCTGCCTGCACCAAAGGTACCCGATCTCGTTCTGCACCCCACGGCCATGAAGGGGGCACTTTTACTTGGTTCGGGGGTTGTAACAGTTGGGGTGTTCCTTGAGCGAGGAGTCCTTAATGGCATGTGCCCACTAGGCACTAGCATACGTTTCTCTGAACTCCAATATGTTTTCATTTGTTTATTCGTTATGAGATCCGGCTTGCTTTTTTTTTAGAGATCAAAGCTTTAGTGTTAATATTGATAACAATTATGCGTTTCCAGTTGCCTACAAGTTGTTTGCTGAATTGCCTAGCTAGATTCATGATGCAAGCAAATTAGGAGGGATCACTGATTAGATGGAGGTATTGTGCAAACTTGCATTGTTCATGCATTTGGAATCCCTAAACTGCCATTATCTATCTATTCATATACACATTAGAGCTTCACAATTTGTTATTATAGTAACAGAGCAGAATTCAGCAGCATATATATATGATACGAAACACACCTTCATATCTATTTTTCCCGTTGCAACGTACGGACATGTTTCCTAGTATATATAAAAGATTAGGCAGGGGTTATCCGTACCGAATCCCTCAAAAAAAAAAAAAAAAAAACAGCAAAATAGGCATATCACACTTTATCCTCGTTTGTTCTACTTTATCCTCGTTTGTTCTATCATGTCTAAACAGATGCCAAGAATTCAACTATATAATACATATAAACCAATCCATGCGTTAAGTGCACCGAGCAATATATATAGGTTGCGCTGGAACACAGACACCTTTGCTAATAAAAAGAAAATACGTTTTCCCTTTATAATTTTATTAAGGCGGCAACGTATCTTTATGGAAACAGAGCCAGTATGAAAATGCAAAACCACGGTAAAAAGTCATCTAAATTCACCAAAAAAATCACACATGTAGGCGATATGATGATGCACAACCCTGTAAAATATCTTGTCCAAACTTAACTTCGTTTGTAAGATATAAAATAACAAATTTCATGGCAGAAATTTGTCCAATGATTTGTTAGAAATTTGTTATTTTTATATCTTACAAACGAAATCGAGTTTGGACAAGATATTTTACAGGGTTGTGCATCATCATATCATCTATATGTGTGATTTTTTTTAGTGAATTTAGATGATTTTTTACCGTGGTTTGCACAGGTTTTCATACACGAAGTTTCTGCTTCCATAAAGATACGCCTCTTTTATTAATTCCTTTAGTTTAGCAGATTTTCCTTCAATTCCTCCACAAGCTTCATTATAGCCCACATGTTTTCTTTTCTTCGGCATCGGCCTTTTCTTACCGGCCCATCAATGGACGCAAGCCCACCTACAGCCCAGCGTCGCAGACTGCAAGCCCAATACACGGACAACCACTAACTACAGTCTCTTCACCGCGGGCCCACGCGAGGCTTTATGGGAAGCGAATTCAGAAGCGACACGGTGCCCCCTCCTCCCTCGACCTCTACCAAAAATCCAAAACTAGCGGCAGCATATGAAAACCTCTAGCCCCTGAATCCACCGGGCGCCCTACCGGGCTCGCCGTCGCTGAATCCAGCAAACATCGACGACATGTATGCTTGTGCATCCGTATCGGCACCTGGTGATGACGATGGCAGCAGCAGCAGCTCCTCGCGACCGCCACGGCAGCCATGGCCAATGCTGGATTTGGATTCAGGTGCGAGTATCCACGTCGTGGGCGACGCCACACTCCTGTCCAACCTCCGCGACGCGCCGGTGGGGATGAGGGTCATGGGGGCGGACGGCAACACGTTGCCCGTGACTAAGATCGGAGACATCACCATGATCGCAGGCTTCAGAATCCCCTGACGTTCACGACGCGCCAGGGCTCAAATTCAACCTCATCAGCGTGCGTGAGCTCACGAGGAACAGGATCTGCACGTTTTTGATGGAGACCGGGCGATGCTGTACGAGGGACCCGAGCTCGTCGGCGAAGCAGTCGCTCCACAGGAGGACAAGAACGGTCTCTACGTACTCAAGTTCTTGAGCGTCACAAGATTTGCTGGTGGTAGCGGTTTGGATGGAGAAATAAAATTAGTGCCTGTTTGGCAAGGCTCCGGCTCCGGCTCCTCCGCACGCTGGAGCTTGGGTTCAGTGCTTTGCCGGCTGAAAGCGCTGCTCCGGCAGATATTATTATGTGGCTGGGCCGGCGGCGAAGAAGACAATGCGGGAGCTGCACATGTTCGCAATGGAATTCAGAGACAACAAAAAAGAGGGAGAAGGGGAACAACTCATTGAGAAATAGGGTTAGCTGTTAGAGGATAGATTAGGAATAGAATTCTGTTTTTTTTTTTCGAAAGCGTACCATTGGCACGTATTCTATTAAGGAAAGTTAGAGTTTTTTACATGTCGTGTTCACTTTAGCCAAATCAATTGGCCGAGGTGGACGAAAACACACATACAAGAGTCACCGGCTTGAACGGTGTAGCGATACGGATGTACTAAAAAACTTAAACAACCGCGCGACGAGGGTGGGTGAACGGATGTCCGTGGCTACGGCTCTAGGTGAGAATCTCCTACCACGCGCCGCGAATGCACGAGGCCTTATCATGGGGAAGATCTCACGCAGACGCCGCGTTGCTTGCCGGGCGATACGCCGGCCCCGAAGGCGCATCGGAGCTTGCTCTCCGTGTCGGGACTAGGGTGCATGACGCCGCTGGGACCGGACGTTCCTCAAGCTTGCCGAGCACCACCAACAACGCCGTCCACTCTGGAAGGTCATTGCGCTTCACTTATTTCACATCTAGACGAGCGCGTCGTACCACCCACTCATCATCGTGATCTTGACGAGCGGAGGGTGGGCTGGCCACCGAGGATGGGCTCTTGGAGCGGGTGGGTGATCGACTCCGTGAAGTCCCGGGACGGAAGCAAAGGTGGGCACGACTGCAGGTTCCTCAACAAAGCTCCCGGTGGCGACCGGGCTCGGGCTGGTGGAGGAGCGGAGGCGATGGGCAGCGCCAGTGGATCCTACACCAGGAGCCTCTCCATCCCCGCGCGCAGTGGTGGCCGAGCGGGGGGAGGATCTTGCGTGACGTTCTCCCCGCCAGTGGACGCCCAACATCCCCAAAGGTTCCATGGAACCTCACGGCGACCGCGGTCATCGGTAGTCGCCATGCCGAGGTCGCTTAGCCCACCTCGTTGGATCTGTATACGCCGCGCCGCTTCCAGGTGCCGATCGCGGGTGGAAGATTTAGCGGTCAGGTGGCCACTACGGCGTGGTACCCAGCCGCCGCCAACAACCCGCCGCTCCCCGCGCGGGAGGAGCCATGGCCGGCTCTGCTAACGACAACGCTCGCTGGGTCGGTGATGGCCGCCGCCACGGACCCGCCGGCGTGCGGTAACCAGGTGAGTCGGCGACGTGGCGAATGACTACACGCCGAGGGCCACGGACCCATCCGCACCTCCGCCGAGGGGCCGGGCCGGGGACGCAGAGTGACGGTAGTGGAATCGCCCACCCGTAGGATCCTTCAGATCCCTCGCTTCGCGAAGCCGAGCGAGACCATGTGCAGGGGCGAAGGTGGCTCTGACTGAAGAGGCAAGGGTGGTACCAAGGTGGAGGCCACGAGCTCATCCATCATCGGGTTCCGCACGAGTAGGGGATCCACGCCCACAAGCCGGACGAAAGTGCAAGCGGATCCCCTGACAGCCGGGGCGGTGCCCACCCCTAGCGATGGCCTGGAGCCAATCCTCAGCTGGGGCCGGGTCGAAGACGAGGATCGGACAGAGGATCTCGCCCCGACGAGGAAGGAGGTACCGCACCGACCACCGCAAGGGAGTCCAGGCCACGGGCACGGTCGACGATGACACCGCAGATAGGAGCACTGTGCGGGGGTTCCCGATCATGGCTTGGAGGCTCATGCGCACTGCGCCTGGGGGAGTGGTGAAGCGGTAGGTGGCGACGAAGCTTGCAGTTCCTCATCCTGTGCCTTGTGCTGAGGCGTATGAGGCGCCGGAGGCGCTGGGCAACGGCGGCGACGTGATCCCCCGCTAGGGCAATTGAAGCATAGCCCGACGAGGGATGGCGGCATGACGCCGACGATGAGGGGTGGGCGAGGCACGCCGCCGCCCACGCCGGCGCCTCGACGAGATCGGTGAAGCCATCGCCGCCGATTGAGGGCGCCGACGGCGGAGGGGGCTCTCACGCGGCCAAACTCGCGGACGGGCGATGAAGGTGGCGGCCGACGGGCGGAGGAGGTTGCCACGGCCGCCGGATGGAGAGCGTTGACGCCGCGTGGCGTGGTCGCGGGCCGAGCCTCTGGGGTGCCGGCACCTTAGCCGGAGGGAGGAGGGCCACCGGGGGGGGCGCCGATGTAGCTCGTGGGACGGGCCGACGGCGACGGGCGACGTCCGACGACGTGTGTGCCCGCGGACGGGCCGCTTCCGCCACGAGGGGTCGTCCGGGCCCGCCGTCGAGCTTGGGGCATAGCTCGCTCCTCGGGCGCGGTCCATGGTCGTGTCCGAGCGTGGCCCCGCGAAGGAGATGGACAAGCGCGCCGCGACGAAAATGGGGGCCTCCGGCCGACGGGGTCCTCCTCGCTACCCGAGCGGTCGGAGAAGGAGCCGTCCACCCACCGCATACCCCCTGGCTCGACCGACCCGGGGGAGCGGGATGGTGGGAGACACCGGGCGATGCCACGGCCGCGTCGGAGGCTCGGAGTCGTTGAAGGAGCCGGGGGCGACGGAGGAGGCGACGGGGTCGGAGCGGAAGGCCGGACGAGTACCACATCCGCCCCATCGCCGGGCGAAGAGGAGCAGCGACAAACTCACCCTCCTCAGGGTCCGGCCGACGACCGAGGCTGGCCGCCCGTGAAGCTCGCCACGGCGGCGCCAACGACGTGGCCGATCGCCGCCAGAGTTCCTGCGAGGAGCGCACACCGAAGGCCCCAAGGGCCTCCCGAGGGGCATCCTCACCGGAACCACCCAGAGCCGGCGAGCCGTGGAACCCACGGCGGCTAACGCGCATGGCGGGGCTAGAGAGGCAACGGCGACCTCCGGGGTGCAAGATCGGTGGCCCCGTCGCCCACAAAAAAGCCAGAGGCGGGCAATCCACCGGCGAGCCGTCTCCGATGTGCTGCGATCCGGGGGCCACCGCGGCATGGCCAAGGGGCGTCGTCGCGCACGGCCCCGTAGAGCGCCCGTCGTACCCATCGAGCATCTCCGACCTCCACGGCCAGGTGTAGCCTCGAGCGGATGCCGGATCTCGCCGACAGCTCGATGGGAGGGGAGTGGCGCGCAGCGAGGGGGCCGGGCGCCATGGTGGGGGCACGGCGGCCGACACAAGGCGCCAGGCCCGCTCCCACGAGACGCCGGAGAGGCCGGGCGCGGCGACCCGGGGCGGATGAGGCGGGGGCGCAGGCTCCCCGCGCGTCGGCCCCGGGCGGCAGAGCAGGAGCAACGGAGCCCAATCCAAGACCGGGCGGGTGCTCGGCCGCCGGATCCGCCGCAGCACCACCGGATCCGAGTAAGCGGGCGGCGGGAGCGCCGGTGGCCGGTGGCGACCGACCGGCGACAGGCGGACCGGCTCCAACGCGGGGCCGGGCGGCAACGAAGGAGGGGGCAGCAGGGGGGTGAGGAAGGAGGGGTAGGAGGTGGTGGGCGCCGGGGCCGGGGCGGCCTCCGGCGCGGGCGGCGGCGACGGGCAGTGGTTCCGCCAGCCGCAACGGTCGGGCACGAGAGATTTGCTGATCTCACTCTCTAAGATGTGGAAGGTCCCAAATCCAGAGCTGAGAGAAAACTGCGCAGAGCAATCACCCAATAGGAATTCTGTTCGGCAGAGATTCTTCTGGTTGCCCACTCTGATCTCTCGTGTGTACCTCCTTTAATACATCGGCTCTTTGCCAGATCGTGACTAGAACGCTAGGTCGCTTCTTACGCCTGCTTCGTTTAAGTTTCAGTGCTTATGCTCTGGGTGCTTCTCTTGCCAGATTGGCTACAGTTTTTGGCATATCAGGTTCATCCAGCTCTGTTTCAATGTCGGGTGTCCAATTTCTTCTCCGGCGTATTATAACTTCATCATTGCAATGAGGACTCCGTCTCTAAATTCTCCACTTCTCAATTTCATATCATCATCAGCAGCGAACAGGCCTTGCTTGCATTATTTCTTGCTTTGACAAGCGTTTGATTTTTTCTCGATGTGCTAGGTTCGAGGCGCGGATGTTAGGCGTCGACCAGTCGGCGCCTAAGCGCGGCGCCGACCACCCCTTTGGTGGGCGGCCCACGGCCTACTGAGGGAGCGTTGATTGGCGGCGACGCGCCGCCGCCGGAGACGACGACGGCAGCGTGACGACGGCAGTGTTCCCGACGCCGCGCGTGCGGTGAAGTTAGTGTTCGGGCGAGCTCCCTTCCTCCTCTCTTCTTCCCTATAGAACCGGGGCGCCGACCTCGGCCGCGGCCGCCGACATACCGCGGTGGCAGGCGGTGAGCAAGGCGGGGGGGCGCCGCCGAAGCCGGGCCAGGGCCGACTCATCCGGTTGGGTATGGGTAGGCGGGGGGGGTGTCGAGGTCGCCCATGGCGGCGGGGTCGAGCTCGGAGGCGGCGGCGACAATGGCGGCTAGGGTTAGGGGAGAAGAAGAGAGAGGGAGGGGAGGAGACGGACGCCGGCCGGCGCCCCTAGGGCTCACCGGAGCCCACCGCCCGGCGTGCCCTAGGGCGGAGGCGGGCGGGGCGTCGGGCGCAGGAAAGAGATGGAGGAGGGAGATGACGCGACGCCGTGGCAGGCCTTGGTGGGCCATTAGGTGGGCCGCCTGGTCGGCACATAATGCCACCATCCCCCGCGGTTTGAGGAGAGGTGGGACACAAACATCTCCACAATTAACGTTTAACGCATTTTAATTTTAAAACTACATAAACCTTTAATTGCTGAAATAAACCTGAAATAATTTCCTTTATAAAGGTAGGTAAACCTGAAATAATTTTCTAGTTAATTAAGTTAGATAAACCTAAAATAATTTCCTTATAAAGGTAGATAAACATGAAATAATTTCCTTATAAAGGTACATAAACCTGAAATAATTTTCTCATTAATTAAGTTAGATAAACCTGAAATAATTTCCTTATAAAGGTGAAACATTTTAAGAACAAGTTTCGCATAAACAAGCATTTGTGTCTATACCTATGTACTAGATCTGTGTTCCTGACGGTTAAAAGCCGTCAAGGATAATGTAATAAACTGTCAGGAAAAACCTTATCTCTAGTAGTGGTGTCATGTTCGGTTTTGGATAACTCGGGCCCACAAGATAATATTTTCCCACTTTTCCTATATTTCAGGTGCCTAAAATTTAAGAAGATTTCAGGCAACATTTTATGTACTACTACATTGCTATTTTTATGATTTGTTATTTGTCTTTTGTGTCATAGTAACACATTAAATTTTTGTCCTTATCTAACTATATAAAATAATTGTTAATTTTAAATTGTCCGTGGGCCAACACATAAAATTTTTGTAAGGTTTGTAGTTTTGTTTAACTGGTTTTTATTATTGGAACCAAAATTACAGATTGTTTCTACGAAAAATTGCAACGAACTAAACCTACAATTTTAGAATAAAAATATGTGCAATAGCTAGTCGTCGCCTGAAATAAAACAAAAATTCAGGCACCTGAAATTTAGCAGATCCCATATTTTCCTATCAAACCTGGTCACTATAGGCAAATAATAATAGAAGTACGTCTCCCTAATTTAGTAATGAATAACTATAGCTTTAGGAAGAATTGGAAAAGAAGGGAATATGCATTGGGACATTGTAGACAACTTAACAATGTCTCTTCGACGGAGGCGGTTATGCTGGTGTACGTCTGGTTGGGTCTAAGGACCAGTTTGTAATTTTCTTATTTCTTTGGGGTCCTTATAGATTATAGGCGGGGTAGCTATCATAACGTATCCTTATACGGTGTACTTGTATTGCTTTTCCCTTAATTAATACAGGTATACTTTATCCAAAAAAAAAAATGTCTCTTCATTTTGCGCACCTGCATTTGAAACATATAGTAGCCCTTGAACTTTCCTGGTGAACGTAAGTTGTGACGTGATGGTGATTGTTGATTTAACACGGTGGGTGACGTGGCTTCTCACCAATTTGAAGAAAAATATGCTATTATGGTATAGTATATATAAATTGTAATACCCAAACAAGTTAGAACAAAAATGTTTCAAAGGATAGTGTTAAGTTTTGCACTCCAACACTCCGAAATAAGTTTTTCTTTTTGGGATTATTACAAAGTACAATGCAGACGCTAATGACACACACGCTCACTAACCCTTGTAAACACAGTATAGAGACCCTACCCCTATGAGCACCTACGATGGATTGGGCCGGCGCATGTAGAGATTCTCGAAGTCACCACTGTCTCCTCGTCGTCGACAGGATCTCGAAGACTCGCTATTAGGGTATAGTATAAATTGTAATGCTCAAACAAGTTAGAACAACACATTTCCAAGGATAGTGTGAAGTCTTGCACTGCAACACTCGAAAACAATGGTTTTTTTTTAAGATTACACAAAGTACAATGCAGACGCTAATGACACACACGCACACTAACCCTTGTAAACACACGTACACAAACCCTACCCCTATGAGCACCTCCGAAGAACTGGGCGACCAGGCCAACACATGTGTGGAGATTCTCGAAGTCACCACTGCCGCCTTAAGTCACCATTGTCGTCAATGGTAACATCACTTACCACTTAAAGTATAACGCCAAAAAATCCTGAAATATATCCAAAAAATGTGAGCACCCGTACCAAATCGAGGACTTGAACTCAGGTGTATAGGTTACACCACAAGGATCTAATCAACTCATCTAAGATCAGTTCGCACTCGGCAACAAGTTAGAACAGCGGGCATTCCTCCAACCCTGGGCCCACGGTCCATGCGAGGCTTTATTATGCTTCCGTCACGGTGCCCCTCCCCGACTACCAAATCTAACGGGATCAGCAGAGCATGAAACCCTAGCGATCGAGTACCGAGACCATATCAGCGACGGCGCCGCGCGTCCCGGCCTGCTCGTCCACACGATGGCGCCACCGCTGCCATCGCCAAAGCTCTTGTTGGATTCAGGTGCCAGTTTCCACATGGTGGGTGACTCCAAACTCCTTTCCAATCTCCGCAACGCGCCGGCGGGGAAGACTGTCACGGTAGCCAACGGCAACATCTTGCCTGTCACCAAGATCGGCGACATGGTAACCGCCGGCTTCACAATCCCAGGTGTTCACCTTGTGCCAGGGCTCACGATGAACCTCATCAGCGTCCGTGAGCTCACGAGACAGAGCAGGATCTGCACGTGGTTTGATGGAGACCGGGCAACACTGTACGCCGGGCCCAATGTGGTTGGCGTCGCAGTCGCTTCACAACAGAAGTACGGTCTCTACGTACTGCAATCCTTGAACGTGCCAAACGTTGCTGCTGCTTCATCATCTGCTAAGTGCTTGGATGGAGAGATGAAATTAGTGTGGCGCAGCTCCTCCCGCGCGCGCTCGGCGGCTACCTGTTGAGGACCAAGCACCGCCAGCAACTATGTCTGTTCCACCCAGGTTTGGTTTGCACTTTCGAACTCACTGCAAACTTAGTGTCATGATTACTTGCTGGATTCTAAGTTTGTACCTACTGAACATAGTCAAAACCGCTTGAAACCAAAACCTAAGAAAAAGCGAAAATGTGTTGATTCTAGTTCTGGGGCATCTAAAAGGTAATTCCTACTAGTGCTGATTTTTATTACAGCCGTAACATTTCAAGAAAAGGGGTAAATATGGTTATCCAAACACTGGACCATCAAAAGGGTAGACATCTAATTCTGTAATTCAACTTTTTGTCTCATTTATATTATATTCATTACTGCCATACTTGCATAATTGTAGGTCTAGAAGTGGTTCAAATGAGGTCACCGAGGTGGTCGTGGTTGACTGAGGGGCCAAAGCGAAGTGTCACATCCTGGGAAAATTGGGGCCAGCTGGTAGGGTGTCCCAGCTCCTGTTCCCAGCGGATGAACCCATTCCCTTGGAGGTGGAACACTGCTAGTTACATTTGGTCGTCCTCCTTTGTTTTCTGTGCTAGAAAAAAATTATTGCATTTATACAACCATGGGAAGGATCTCATCACCATTATATTCTGGGAATGTCAGTTTATGCATGTTGGATTGGCGTATGACTGGTTGTAGTTCTCCACAGCGACTGCGGTGCATGCTCCTTGGCCTGACTCGGCGTTGCTGGAGCAGGCTGCTGAAGGATGAACAAGTTGCTGTCTATAGGTGGAGTTGGTGGTGGGGGTCGTGGAGGCATATACTTCTGTTATGCCTCCGGCGGAAGCCACAATTTCTCAAAATTCTTGGTATAGCGATCGGTCATAGTGCGGATTTCCGCCATAGTTTCAGCGGCATTGGGGAAGGCCATGGGATCGTTGGTCTCCGGCGGCGTTGGGGAAGGCCATGGGATCGTTGGTCTCCAGATACCAATTTGTCACACCTCGTGGCCCTTACGGCTGAAGACGGCAACGCCAAGGGCCATGGTGGCATGGCGGCGCCTTGAGCGGCATAGCAAGCGAGAGGTGGTGGGCACGTAAGGCAGCGGTGCGTGAGGGAGGTGGCGGTGGCGCAGAGAGAGAGAAGGTAGAGGGAGGAGATAAGGGATAAACCCTTAGTTTTATTGCTTGCCTTTCTCATCAAGAGTCTCCCTTTATATAGTTTTAGATAAAGGGATTTTATTTTCATTACGTAAATGAAAAAAGGTCCCGGTCTCTACATCGGAGGATGTATGTAACCAAAATTATTACAAAAATACTTTGGGGAAGACTCCATCACCCCCGCAAAGTAAGCACACCCACCTCCAAGCAAAATGGCTAAGATAAAACAAAAAGTTTGTCATTATAACCTATTGCTAAACCTCCAGCCATGCTTGGCGAAAATTTCCATTGTTCCGGTTTCCAAAAGAAAACTTTCCTTATATAAGGTGGTTTACAATTGGTAATGGCCCAGGCCCAATAGTCTTTCTACTTAATAAAATGCTCAATGAAATACTAATTAATTATCTAATTCTTTAGCCACTTTGTGTATTTCTAATATGTTTCTTGCCGATCATGACATCATCAAAGTTCAATTCCATCTTTCAACCATATCTACTAGAGTCTAGAGCTCATTACAGAATAATGGTAAAGTGTTTACAGCCTTGCTACACACAAATACGTTTGCTACTTGTACATGCCAAGGGATAAATGCATACATGCATGTCTGTATGATAGTATAATAATGTAGAAAATACTCCACATATATGTATATATTGGATTGGAACATAGCACATGAAAGGCTGCACCTGCACACCCTAGTTATATTATGACAGGAAGATATATAGATGTGTGTGTGTATCGAGCGTATCATGTTTCTGTGCTATCTTCAATGGCTTTGTCGTGTGGGATATTGAGGAACTCGAAGTGGTACAGGCCATCGTCGTCGTGCAACCTGCGTTTCCCGACGGTTTTACCGCCGCTCTGGTGCCACTGGCCGCCGGCCGGCAACGGTGAGGACGACCCTCGCGTCGTCCGCATGGTAAGCTGCGGCGGCGCTGCCTGCTAGCTGGAATAGCAGGCGTTGTTCTGGACGTCAACGGCGGCGAGAATAACGATCCCGAATCCATGGTGAAGACGCTGGTATTACGTGGAGGAGGCACGGCACACTCATGGCTGTGCTTGGATCGCTCATCGTCTTGGCTGGAGCTGTCTTCTTTTCCATCGGCCTTAGCAGTATCTTGCTCCGATGATCCCGTATAACGACAGGTTCTCTCCACCCCCAGAATCCTTTGATGACCAGTGCGCTTCGGTCTGCCAAAACAATTTTGTTCAGCTATATATCAGTGTCAGTGATCGATGCGCATGGTGCTGAAGAACATGCTCAGCAATCAGCATCTGGGAAATTAATAAACGAATCTGGTAATGAGGAGATACTGAGAATTGAGATACAGGATTGTTAAGGGCGCCCTTTTTGGGATTGGGACCGTACCTGCTACATAAGATGATGTCGCCTGTTGCCAGCAGATCATCGAAGTCCGCTAAGAAGTCCGATAAGAGAATTGTTTCCAGGGAGGAGGAGGAAGCAGGAGGTGGCGACGACGATGCCATGGCGGGGAGAATGGACCTCTGTTGAAGAACTAGCTAGGTATGGCAAGACGACGATGGAAATCGTCAGGTTATACAGAACCAAGAGTTGAGCGGGTAGCTCGTAGCACCAACGACTTGGTCGGCACCTAGCCGTGGTGGCGTGCCCGCCTGGCCCATAGCTCCTTTGCGACTTGTTCAATGGTTTATGGCTGCAATATATGGATGACTTGGTTTTGTGCTTATTTTTTTCTCTTTCCAAGTCCTACGTGTTGGATAGCGTGATCTCGGGCTATTTTTTTTCCTTATAACAAAAAGTTTTTTTTTACAATGGTTGTCAAAAAATGGATGGCTCATTTACGCCCGATCCAACGGCTAAAAAGACATAGGAAGCCTAAGAGGAACCAATTTTAGAGGTACCGGAAGGGCACTAAGTGCGTATTAAATGGTGGGCCCATAGACACTAGGTGCATACTAAAATTGACCTAACAAAAATTAAAATTTTCTAATTTCAAAATTTATTTGTATAATTAAGGGTAGTATGGTAAATGTATGCGGCTGCCTTGCTCGCGTCCGTCCGCCGTGGCCTGGCCGCGCTGCTTGATTGCGGCCGCCTGCCAGCGCTTGCTCCAGCTAGTTGCACTTGGCCGCGCTCAAGTCGTCGTTGCCCATCTTCACCAATAATCCTAGGAATTAAAGATGCTGATCTCGCTCTCGATTCATTGTTATCGTCCCTGCTAATGTCGATCGAGGCTGGAAGAAAGAGCAAGCTACAGAGACAGTACTGTACTATTACGTGCGTGCTTGGCTCGATCTCAATGGCAGCCTTTTCCTGTTGGCCGATGAGATTAGAGCAGCCGGAACAGCCCATGGTAGCGTGCGGAGCTCTCGGCCGCCCGTCGTAGGTTGGTCGTCAGAGCTCGTGGCCGCCTGTTGGAGGTTGCGTGCAGAGAGCTCGATCCCGGCCGTCCGACGGAGGTCGCTCGGTGGAAGACGCCCTCGCGTGCTACGTCCGTCGTAGCTCGTGTGTGGATCTCACGGCTGCCGTTGTCAGTGTGCTCGCGTATGGATCTCGCGGCCGTCGTCCAACGGAGATCGCTCGGTGGAGCTCGCCCTCGCGTGCTATGTCCGTCGGAGCTCGGATCACGCGGCCGCCGTTCTTGGTGCTAGCGTTTGGATCTCGTTGGCCGTTTGCAAACACATGCATGTACACACCGCCGGCCGTGTAGGCCAGGCCGGCCGTAGCTCTCGTACGGAGCTCACCCTGCCATGTGCCCATGTGCTCGCTGTCTTCTGTGTGGTAGAGGGCGGGGAGGAAGAAATCTGGAGTAGAAGGCCGAGTGCGACGACGATGACGGAGCAACGGAGAGGTGGAAGACACAATTACCGTACTAACCTTCCACTCAAAAAAAAATTAATTAGTACTAATTATTTGCTTAGGAACCGAGAGTAACCATGAAGTACCCCCAACCACCGTAAAATAGCTCAAAAAAAAAACTACACAGTATTCAACGAACACATAAGTGTTAAGCTTTTGGTCATATATACCCAGTATTGATTCAACATACCATGATCGGTGGCAGCCCATGTAAGCCCACATATTTTTGCTATTACTGTTCCGTAGTGCATTTAGGCCCATTGCGTTTCCTTAAGTGTATTTTATTTTCCTCTTATTAGTTAATCCTTCAATTCTCCCCACACAAAAAAAACAAATCCTTCAATTCTTCTGTCTGACTTGATTTGAATTCTGTTCCTTGGGTTTTCCATGTCTAGTGTATGCTAAATTTAGTTATTCCAGCCTAAAATATTTTACGTACACTGGTTTTTAATTTAAATTCGGTAACAACAGTTTTGCTGACCCATAATATAATTTCATAGCTCGCATGGAATCATTTTTATATGTTTATAAATTGTACAGCTGTAATTATTTTAGTGTACACAATATGAATATGTTTTATATCACGCCAAACATTTTACAAAAACAGTACGTACATGGTCTCGTGTGTCTGAAACATTTTTATTATAATCTAGATTCCTGAACTTGGCTACAAAGTTTGTAGACCTGCACAAAAATTTATTTCAGCTCACGTAAATCAGCAGAGTCCCATCTATACTCACTACCGGACATGGATGCATCGGCAAAGCCTTAATTGCACTCGGGAAAAAATTAGCTATCCCCATATCAACGCGCAAGCACGATAGTATAAGTAAAACACCAATATTTATGACACCAAGTAAGTATCACTAGATACATCATCGAACATATGTTCACAATATGTTTATTCGGTTCCATAGACGTTATTACTATTTTTATATAAAAATTATTATGATAGTTTGACTTGAAGCAATTATTTTTACTTTGAATTTGTCGGCTTCTTTATATACTTAAATAATATTCACTGAAGGGAGAGACCGACGTAGAAGGGGGAAAATTGGGTGAGCCATCAACAATGGGTTAATTCTATCCACTAATGGAAACAACCTCTTAGCCGAGAGTCTTTCTTTGCCGAGTGTTTGGCACTCGGCGAAGAGCCTCTTTACCAAGTGTTGCATTTGCCAAACAACCTTTTTACTGAGTGCTCGAAATTTTGCACTCGACAATTCTGTTAGCACTCTGCAAAGGCTGCGCCTCTAATAGTGATCTTACATGTTCCCTAGGCTGATGGACACCGCGTGGCACTGTCAGTGATCAAACGGCCAGCACAACAGACGCATGCCATTGGCTAACTCGGCTCCTCACCCATTGTAAGGACTGTTGTTGACGGAGCCACCCCTACAAAAAAAACGTGGCATCGCTATAAATCGTTTTTGTAGTATATTGACTGACTTGGTGAGTGTTGCATTGATCAAGCGCGCTCCCTAGATATTTGTGGCCTCAGACGCTCCCTCTTATTCTGACGGCAACTACAATCGTTCATGTGTGTGGTCGAGAACATTGAAATTTACCAAGCTCCGATGAAATATATAGCCATTGTAGTTTAATTGATTATCAATCATGTGTATGGTTGAGTGCTTTGATAATTGAGGCTCGGATGACATATATAATCACCATCGTAGTGTAATTAATGACCGTTCACATGTATGGTCCAAAACTTTGAATTTTCGTTAACGCACCCTTCATACATGTTTGTAAATAATGGCCACATCTTAGTACATTGGCTGTCAGTCATCGGATGATGTGGATTTCTATTCGTCAGCATGTGACATAGTGCTGCGATATATATTGAGAAGAAGCTTCTTGGACTAAATTTCCTTTGAAAAAAACGTCAGTTTCGTTGCCAATTTGATAAATAAATAAATAAAAAGATAGAAGAGAAAGCTTGACCAAGTCGTCCAAATTTGACTCAGTGAAGAGAAAGCATTGTGGCACGCGTCAGTTTTAGATACGTTACACAGCAGCCATCTAACATTTGCGGTGACGTGTGACGTATCTTTTTCTGAACGAATGTACTGACGTATCTTAGATTGCACATATATCTTAGATTGGACATACAGCTTTTTATTTTTGATAAGTACATCGTCACTATTTTTTTTAGATTACACAAGTACAACGCATTTCAACACACGTACGCACATTTACTCCTATGAACACACATACACATATCTTATCCCTATGAGTCCTTCAAAAGACTGAAACAGTAAATCTTAAAGTTTATGAAGTCCCTCTTAAAAAAGTTCACGAAGTCACCTTGACACACGTCAGTTTTAGATAGGTTATACACAGGAGCCATCTAAGATTTGCGGTGACGTATGACGTACCAAATTACGTACGGACATATATCGTCATGCAGCTCTATCGTTACTACTTGACACATGGCAATTTTCGATAGGCAGTAGCAGCTTTTTTTTTAGATAAAGGAAAATATATTCCGGCTTCAGTCAGTAGCAGTTGTAGGAAGGAAGGGATTATTTCGTCGACACAACTCAGTGGCACCATTCAGGCACAGGCCTCTCTCTGGTCGATCTGCGGGGAGCGCCGAGAGCCGATCGGTCGAGAGAGGCCGGCCAGGTGAGGTGAAAAGAGCCAAGCCGGGGCGGCAAAGCATTTCTCCAGACTGATGAAAGCTATCCCCGCGCTTTCAGCAGAGACGTGGCCGTTCGGATCTGCCAAGTCGTTGTGGTCGTCTCGCCTATCCGGTGGAGCTGAGTTTGCACAGGAAGATGCGTAGGTTCTCCTTCTTGCGCTGCTCCTTAGCTTGCTTGCCTCCTATTGGCCATTCATCAGCATCATGATATAAAGAGAAACATTTCCCCCACATCATACTCTTCATAGAGCTTTCTTTTGTCTGGCTCGAGGTCTTCTAGGCGTTCCAAAGAGGCTTTTCATTTTGATTGTTTTCGAAGAACCTCCCAACAACCCTTAAACATAAGTGGGGCATCTTTTTTGTGCTCCTCTTCATAAGATTTCATTGCCTTAGCCTCTATATCTGCATCCCATTCACCACTAGCCCATAGAGCGTTGGCCACTTTTTGCAGCTACGTACCACAAACCCATTGAACCCTTTTCTTAATTCTTAGAAAGTCATCCTTAATTAATTCCCTTACTCAGTCTTTTGGGGTTTATATATTAATATCTTTATCGATAGAAACTACTATAGTAAACTATGCATTGGACAAGATTAATTTCCTTCACTTGGATCATATAGTAAACTATTTTTGTGTTTGCATATTATTCAGCAGGGCAGAGAACTCAGCGCCTGCTGGTTTTCTCTTTCGATCCGTTTATCTGTCCGCCACGACATCATTTTTTTACGTGGCCTGGATTTAGCCGGCTGATTAAGCCTGTAATACTTGCTCTTATTAATAAAAAGTATAGTTTGAATCTTGCATTGTACGTAGCGATCGAAAAGTTAAGACGGGCACATACTATTCTGCCTCCTGGCCCGTCACCCCGGCACGGTTGCTAGCTTGCAATTAATATGGCGCTCCGTTGCGTGGTCTAGGCGTCTAGCCAGCCAGCTCGCGGTTAAGAAACAGATGGACAGGGAAAATTGACACACCGGCCACTTGATTGTAGCGCGTTGTCTGATCGACTACTGTTGACTCAGCAAACAAGGGAAACAGTACACCAAGTATTAGCTGCTTAATTAATTGGCAACGTATCCTATGAAAACCAACTTCGTATGGAAACTATGGAAACTTTGCTAATCCTCCCACCATTAGCAAAGTTTGGGTGTTTTGCACTTAAACCCTCTCACCATTAACTTTGCTAATCAGATTAACATGGGTTGGGTGGGGGTTTTAAGTGCAAAATATCCTGGACGTTGGATCCAAATCAAGTGGTTTTGATTGGAGTTTTCATAGTTTCCACACGAAGTTGATTTTCATAGGATACGTTGCCTAATTGTTTTCCGCGCTTTAGTTAATTTCGTGTACATCGTACCGGTTCAAGTATGAAGTAGCTAGTCAACCATGAAATTTCCGCTGCAGTCGGAACTCATCACATTTAACTAACTAATTAACCCACGAAAGCTAGATAGAAAATGACCAGCCAAGAAATTTCTACCGCGCGCAATTTCGCCGCTATATACCACCTCCATTCATAAATATATGACCCTTAGGATACGTTATTTAGTTCAAAAATGAAGTAATTTGGTCGTCCCAAACGTCAAATACTTGATTAATTATGGAGGGGGTAGTGTATTACTGTCATCTATATAAATGCGCGTCGAGCGCAGGTATAGTAAGCCGGCCTCAGCTCAGCTCAGCTCCCTTGAAGGATCGGCCTCTTTGCAAACAAATAATCTAGCTAGACCCGGGCTCTCTTTGATTCATTCGCGGGAATACTCAAATCAATAGTGTATTCACCCCGCAGGTAAACTAAAATAGTCCTACATCAATTCCCTTAATTCCTAGCTAGGGCCTATGGCGTCGTGCATCATTAATTGTGCATGTATCAATCTGGCTTGATGGATATGCATGCATATGTTTGTTTTGTTTAGGATCGGAAGACGTATTGCTTGTCTTCCTTCTTCGTTGTTTTTTAGAAACTACACCCTCTATCTTTAAATAAGTGTCCTTTTTAGGACTTCTGCAATGTTAATAGCTAGTGCTAGCTATGTAGTCTACTGATGTAGAGGTGAGAGATAAAAGAAAGACTATTTTATACTATTGAACCCACACACTCGTCTCACATGTTCTTGGGTTTGCTTGTCGCTAGTGACTACTCTCTCTTTTACTTTTTTTTCATGCCATGTCGGATCTAGCTAGCTAAATAGCTAACCATTGCGGACGCCTTTAGGAGTTGGGCACCAAAATTAATAAGGAAGAATAAAAAATTAGAGGGTTTACACAAAACGAGGAGGAGTGGAGGAGTCAAGAGATAAAGATAGAGATAGAGATCTATTGGAAAGAAAAATGACATTTCTTTAGGGGTAAATTTTGAATCCTAGAAGAACACTTATTTAGCAACCAAGGGAGTAGTAAGGTGGCATGCGCATCTAGAAGATTTGTTCTAATAATTTCTTTTTTACTTTATTAGTTTCCTTTGATATCAGCATTTCATTCAAACTATAGCTGTCTATTTTTTTTGTGTTTAGTCTCTACAGTCACATGGTCCATCAATCTAATTAATAATGTCAAACTCATATCGTCAATATGTGTATGGTCTTCTAGCTATTGATGATCTAAGCTAAAACATTTTAATACAGGGATTTGCTATATTTGAGTCACCTGAAATATAGATTTTTTAGGCGACGGGCACAAAACATAGTGTATATACTATGCGAACATCAACACAAGTTACAATTATCAACAATTACTTCCTTTGCAGGATAGAGGGGGTATTTGATAGGCGATATGATCCAAGCTAAAGTTTCCGTGTACTCTGTAATTGTCTAGCTCCTCAACACTAATCTGTCTTAAAATGTTAGAATGACTTCCTTTTGCGGGACAGAGGGACTATTTGATAGAGAGAAAATTAAAATTAATGATCTGTTCAGGATGACATCAAGCCGCTATGCCTCATGATGACCATGTTTCTGGATTATGAGCGACCACCAAATTAATTGCACTAGTTCATAGCACGGGTTAGAGTCTTAGGAGACACTAACTAATAAGATTTATTTTATTAAATATTTTTATCTTCACCAATGTTCTAACTAATAGCTATAATAAGTACTCTATAGTCTATATTCCGTTTCAGTAATCTCTACCAATTATTTGTTTTTATGTACTTTTCATCCATATCTATATTTTTTCTTTACATAGCACCTTTGTTTAACTCCAAAATACATTTAGTTGAAACATTTTTTAAAACTACAATGGCTTTAGTTGCAATCTATATTTTGACAACATGGGACCTAAATTTTAATTCTTTTTCCAAAATTCTGATCTTATTAGTTGCTCAGATACAACGTCTACTATTTACAATGGTGATTATAGTCTACCAATTTGGTGGCTAAATATTTTTGTAAGAATATTAGGATCTATCTTTTTATTTCTAGGGGTTTTGTGAGTAATAGTTTTAAGATTAATCTTTTTGAAGCTCAATATGTGTTTAGTTGAAAACAAAAAGTACAAAAACTCTTCTCTCTTTATGCGATATCATAAAATCCATATTTTAATGTTCAGCTTTTGATCTCGTGTAATGCTTTTTGATCTCATGCAATTTGAAATTCCAAGGTATATTGTATCGCTTATTCAATTTTTTCATTTTTATTTTATGAAAAGAATATTCTAGGTCCTAGGCTACCCTCTTAGTTCTGACATTGGCATAAATAGTTGTTTGAGCATGCCCGATGGCAGTCAAGTTGTTGATATTATTAATATTGTTTTATTACACAAATAATCATTGGAATTAAATTATTAGTCATATTCATATGATATAATGTTCCAATTAAATTGTTTAAACTTCTTTTTTTGAGACAATGACTTGCAAAATTATTACTATGAGTATGTTTTTGTGAAAGATATTATTATAAGTATTACTATAAGTTCAAGTGGATTGTAAGTGTGTCATTACTATATGATTTGCTAGGTATTTTTCAAACCTAATAAGATTATAAAATTAATATGTATACTAATGTATATATGCTTCCTTGGTCTACATTGCCGACCATATCGTTGTGCATAGTTTCAACTTTTTTTTTTTTTGAAACATTGTCCATAGTTTCAACTTAATATTGGCATAAGTGTGTATTTGAAATTGCTTTGTGCATATATTGCACTTACAGATGTTGAATTATTTTCTATAATAGTATATATTAGCATTTACATGTAGATTTAACAGATTTTTTTACTGTAACGATTAGCTCTGTGCATATATTCGAACTATTTTTTCATAATAGCAATATTAGCATGTACAGATGTTTTTATTGGTAGAAATTATATATATATATTACATTATATTATCTTTCATAATGTCAGGTATTGTTTTTTTGAGTGCAAGCCTAGGGGTCAAAGCATTATATTTCGTAATAATAGAGATGTATTATTTATAAAAGTAAATATTATAGGATAAGTTAGTTATCTTTTACTATTGTGGTGGTTTGAATTTTTCCATATAGGTTTTATTGATAGCCCATAGATGGTCCCCTAATTTTTCAGCATCCGAACAAAAAAATTGCAAATCTTGGTCCATACGGAGAGTAAGCATTATATCAAGACTTATTTGTTCAACATAATCCAAGGGTCTTGCTTTTTTTTTCTTTCACTATTATTAGTTCGTTCCTCTAATCACACCTAAAGTTTTAGTAATTAACCCCACCAAAACAGTATATAAAATAAGTACTGGAGAAGACAAATTAAATTGTAATTATGGGATGGCCATATCTAGTATCCTAGGAGAGAAATCAAATTGTAATTATGAGATACCAAGATGGCCACACTTTTGATCTACACGTAATCTACACGTCAGGGGTAGGTACGTGCTGCCAGTGACACCCTGCCTTGGATCGTCTTCACATCACGGACTCACAGGCATATGGCCGACACCGGCAAGCCAGATCACTCTACCGGCGATGTGTGACCCGTTCATGCCGGGACGTGGTCCGTCTCCATCATCTTTGCGAGAACTGTGACACTGTGTCCAACGTGGGTGCTGCTGTGCAAGACGTACTGGAGAGGATATTAGATCATATAATTAATGGAGGATGACAGTCATCACTCTTTCTTGATCGTCCGTCGTCCTTCTTACCTTCTTGGTCGTGGCTACTAGAAATCAATAATTTGTGCGAGTCATAGTGTCGTCCCTTGAAACAATAAATGATTTGTTTATTTTGTATGAAAAAGGAAAAGAAGGGAGACGATGGAGAATGAGGGAACAAAAAGTACCCATCGAAAGTCGTTTGACAAAGAGAAAAAGCCTACAGGGAAGACTCACCGTTCCATCTTTGATAAGTTCGAAAGTAGTGCAAATGCTAGAGCAACTGGAAAGGATTCAGGAAAGGACAACAAGGTGACAATGTATGTGATTCATGACTGTTGTTCGTTACTATTTTTCTAGCAAAATCCAGCGATGCCACCTATATTAACTTGCTTTTACACTGTTCTTGTGAAGTGCAAGTGGTACAGGGAAGGGGAAGGGGAACGAGAAGGGAGAGAGTCAGTATAGGCGCGGCCAAAAATGATACAAAGTAAGACAAGCCACTATTGCTTGTCTTTACTACATATTTTAGTAACTTTGCTAACATAATTCGTTCTGCTCTTTTTCTTACAAAGTTGCAAGTGCTTCAGGAAGGGGGAGAAGAGGAGCAACTTCTGGGAGCGAGGATTGCTATTTTGTTGGTTTCGATGCTTGATATGGAGCTCACTACTACAGTTGCCTAGGGAGCTCACTACTAGTTCCTACTTTTGTTTCACATGTCATTTAGACGTATATGTTCGTGTTTGATATATTATTTGGACCTCTATGTTGGCATGTAATATGCTACCATGATGGCACGTTATATGGATCTGGTTTGCTGCCATTAATTCAATATGTGTGAAGCTAATTTATGGTGTGATCTTAAATTCTGTTTATATGGATTGTCAGCTGAAATGATGTCGAATTTTTCTAAAATATACAAACCATCAAAAGTCACCTGATAATTACTACAATCATACAGGGAACACTGACCATTGCACTGGTGACAAGTTGATAGAAAGCATGAACCCTGGTAGTGGTACACAATACATGGAGAATAGGGGGAAGGGTAAGATGGAAATTCAAAATACAAAGACCCATCCAAAGTTGTCTGAAAGCATGACCAGTGGGAGCACGCCCATATATACGCGTGAGATTTTGGTGCTAGCTGGGCAGCCTATGACCATCGCGGAGACGTTCCCAAGGGTGACACCACCGCCCCATCCTGCCGGAGAATGTGGGTCTCTGTTTCAACTATCTCGTGCACGACCACATCGCTGTACAGTGATTCTCCCCATCCCACTGCCCACATTGTCAGGGTACCAGCCTTCATCATTAAACAGAATCAACCAAAAGAAAAGAAGGTTAAACGAACCATCAGTTAGCATTCGTCTAGTAGGAACAAAAAGAACATGCTCAAGGCAAAAAATTTTAGCACAATGGTACAAGGAAAACACCTTTAAACTATGATTTGAAACTGTATCACACTGAAAAATTGAAGGCTTTATATATATGGATAAAACGGCACAATGGTATAGAAGGAAAACACGTTGATGTTGTTGCAGCTGACAGTGCTCAAATTAGCTTACAGAATGTAGCCTACAGTTGAAAAAAGAAAGGTTTTAATTTTCATAAAAAAAAGGTTTTAATCAAGAATCAAACAAAACTCAAGGGTGGATAATAGAGCAACGAATTTATTTCAACACAGCAACAAAAACTCTACCATGTAGCTACATCAATATCCATTCCATGAATATTGGCATTATTCATTCCATTTGGGGAAAATTAATCTCCGCATGCACATATGATACATTAGATTTAGAAAGTGAATGATGCCAATCAATCAAGTCTACTTTACCAAAACAATATATGGAAGAGGATGAAAAAGAGTTGTCCCATGGTTCCAATCACTGCAACTAATCATTGTAAGATGGCTTCCAGTATATCCACAACTAGGAGATAATCTGCAAATAAATAATAAATAATTTCTTGAGTAATTTAGAGTTCAGATGTGGAAAACCACACACCTTTGATGGAGTAGCTTCCAGCTACCTCTGCAGATGAAATGCAGGCTATAAAAATAATAGTATGTATTACCACATCTCATAATACGACCATTCCATCGAGCACATGGGATGTAGTCCACATCTTGCTACAGGGGAAAAAACAGTCATGAATAATAGAGCTGAGGTCCATGTATATGTATATGCAAAATTAGGGAAATTAGAACCCATGCCTCCCACTGCAGCACACACACGTACGGGGGAAGAGTTGGAAGAAAATGAAGCTATGACTGACCATGCCGCGACACGCACGCGAGGCAGTGGCCAGCACCGTGGGTTCACCACAGGTCCTTCACCATGCCACTGACTCCCCTGCAATGGCTTCGTGTCTGGTGGTCTGCACATATCCGGCTATGGAGGCAATGGATCGAATCATGGAGGCCCTAAATCCGGCCTAGCAAGGAAGGCCGACAAGCACAGGCTGACACTAGACCTCGACACCGGGCAAGGAAGGAGAGGAAGAAAGCAACCTTGAACCATAGCTAGGTAAAAATCCAAATAAAAAACCTAGCAAGGTCAGAGAGGTAACCATTTGCACAGCTTGAAGGAGCTACGCGGAGAGGAGGTGCAGATGAGGAGAGAGGGCTAAAGGAGGGGGCCAGCCGCCAGGCGGCGCCAAGACGCCAAGACGGCCGCCCTCACCCGCCCCAGAACCTGCTGCGCAGGAGCTCGTGTGTAGAGGGACAGCCGTAGCCGCCCGGCGATTGGTCCGACCGCGGCGACCCTACGGTTTCTGTAGCAGGAGGGGGGAGGAGGAGGCGGCGCCGGGGAGTAGCCACGCGGGCGGCGTGGAGGGAGAGGGAGTGGGCTGCAGCCACGGGGGCGGCACTGCAGCGGTTGCTGGCGTCAACGGCCGCGCGTCGGAGGCGGAGGCAGATTTTTTTTGTGCCTGGACGGGGGCACATGCGAGAGATATTTTCACCGCGGGGTGGAGATAACTTTCGGGGCGACATGGAACAATGGCAGCCAAGCGAATGGATTTGACAGGTTATAGTTACTGTTGCTAAGATGACGTGGCTAGATTGGTTGATCCGAGGCTGGCACTCGATTGAAGATTTCTAATTTCTTGCCCAAAAAAACTTCCTGCATAGGGCGTCAATCTCCACTCTTGCCCATGGTGGGAGGTTGCCCGCCATCATTGCGTACACTGGTACAACTCGTAGAAGTTGTTATATCTAATCACACTTAGAGGATCATTAGCAGTAGATCAGACGGGTACTACTTTTAATAAAGTGATGAACAACATGGGTTAACACAAAGATCTGTTAACAGTTTTCATCAAAAAAAAAGATCTATTGACAGTAAACAGTTTAGATGACAGACCATCCTTTCCCTTGCCATTGGTGTTACTCGACTCCGCCATGGATCGCCGGTCTTCTCTGCACTAGGCAGCGACACTTGATGGAGAGGGAAGGGCGACGAGCGCAGTGGCGGCGGTGGAGGCATTCTTCCGTCACTACTGCGGATTTGAAGATCGGATTAGTTTTAGGAGTGTGGGTGGGTAATAGTGGCGGCGGTGAACTTAAGGTACCGTGCCCCAGCGCCCCACCCTTCACTAGTAGAAATATGGTGATCGGTGACGATTTCCTCGTGATGCTGCACACTTTCGTCCACGGAAGGATGTTTTGACTTGATTATTAGTGTGAGGTGGCGATGTTTTGACTTGATTATTAGTGACGATACTAAAAATAACGTCCACAGAACACTAGAAGGAGATCGTCATAGATTATGTTTTGCTATGTCGACTCGTTTGGCACACCTAATGACCAAACAACTTGGTCACGCAGATTAGTTTGGGTAGTCGTCATTAGGGTTCCCCTAATGGCGCTTTTATTTTTTAGTAGCGACAACTCGCCGCTATTTTTTGGCGCCACGGTTGCTTCCCCGCAATTTTTTGGCACCACAAATGCTTCCGCTCTTTTTTGGCGCCACATACGCTTCCGCTTTTTTTCTTGGCGTCACAGATTAGTTTTGGTAATCGTCATCGGATAGAAGACATATTCAATTAGTTGAAATTCAACTATCATAGTAAATATCACAGATTGGCACCATATCATATGTAAGTAATATATTACTTAAGTTCCTGGGATCACAACCCGGGGCGGACCGGAGTAGCAAAATATCTCCATGTGGAATACTATATTTAATCATCTATGGAATTGTGTGCCCATTCTAGTATCATTTGCAAATTCAATTATATTATTATCGGCAATTGCGTGACCAAAAGTGATGACAAATCGGTGACCAAAAGTGATGAGTAATCTATGACCAAAAGTGATGAGTAATCTGTGACCAAAGTGATATTGTTTATGTGACCAAAGCGATGTTAAATCTGTGACCATCTCGTATCAAACCGTGGACGATGCAAAAGAGCATTCTCGTGACGTTTATAAAGTTTATTCTATGACGATTCAAAATGATGATGTCACAGCCACGTCAGCATCCACATCAGCTGCCACTTTAGCGATGACGTCGGTTGCCGCGTCGGCATCCACGTCACCGCCCACGTCAACGATGATGTCACCGCCACATCACCGCCAGCGGCATCGAGCGGCGACAAACGCCCGCTTTTGGCGATAACCGGATCGTCATAGACTAAAAATGCCGTTAACGGCGCCGTTAAGACGGCCGTTAGGCGGTAGATTATGACGAAAATGATGGTCGCCGGTGACTAAAATGCATCGTCATAAAAAGGAAATCACATCTATGACGAACACTATATCGTCACGGATAGTAGACACATCGCGTGACGAAAAATATGCATTTCGTCACCAATGACCAAATGTGGCCAGCGACCTTTTGACGATTTGGTAATCGTCACTAGCTCGTCACGGTAGACCACCGCTGATGGCGTTTTTCGCGTCTTCGGTGACCAAAGGGGAGCATCATGCATCTCAACATACCTACTAGTGCTTCTATTTATATACGCCTTTGTGGACGGGGGCCCTCCAACCATAGGTGGGTTGGGCTCCCCGATCGAGGGAGCGAGATCAAGGTTTAGTTCGGTCCATTGGGCCCAAAACTAGAGAGATCAAATTCTAACGAGTAACTGATTTTATCCAAACAGGTGTACCGCCCCGCTTCTAGTTGGGCGCTCGGTAAAAGTCTTGCGCTCGGTAGAGACCCATCGCGGCGGTAGTGATCAGTGATCCATGACATGGCTACAACTTTTGTGCTCTTTGCCTCAACCACCGAGTGTACCTCCGCCTTGGGTATCTTCTTCGAACTTAGTGGACGTCCCAAGTACGTAGCGCACCGGAAAGCCTGCACCTAGCATCCAAGGATTTGTACAATTTTGTCAAATGAATCTTCACCACACCATAGATTGGGGTGATTGAGCACTTGGCCAGGTTAGTCTTGAGGACCATAGCCTCTCCAAACATCCTCAGGATCTCCTTAACTGTCGTTGCCTCCTGCACCAGCGGCCTGATGAAAAGTATTACATCATCCGCATAGAGACTACACTGAAACTTGATTCCGTGCCTCGCCATGGGGCGTAGCACTAGCACACCATCTCTGGTGGACACTGCAACTTAGTGACAAAGAACTAAATATTTGTCGGAGGTAATACATACATAAGAAAAGAAACAAAGGTTTGTCACTCTTGGTAGTGTGTATACGATAGAAGGCAGTTTACTTGCAAATTGTAGTAACGAATGCTAACTCGCGGCCAACAGATGAGATACCCGAGTACTGTACATATTATACTGCCACAACAACACACAAGCTGGGGAGGGCGCATGCTGATAACTCGATGATCGATGTGAACGGCAATAAACAAAAAATATAGAAAAAATGCAGGAATAAGTACTACGTGCTGCCAGGGAAATACTACATGCACAATGCATCTCTCATATCAATGGGCGCCCTTGAGTCTCATGAGCGCCACAATGATACCGATAAATCCACCAAAGGCGGAGGCAACCGCGACGATGTACTTCAAGTTGTTGTAGAGAAACGCGTACACCTTAATCCACGGCCTCTTGTTCCTGTAATTCTGGATATCTACCATGACGAGGGCATAGCAGTGTCCTTTGCGTAGGCTCTGCAAGCTGGTGAAGAAGTCGAGTGTCTTCTTGTTGGTGAGCCCAGCTCCTCCTTGCAGGATACCCTTGGTTCGCAGCTCATGCACGTCCTCCTCCCGATGCATCAACATGGACAGGAGGAGGAGGTACGAGCAGACAGCAGAGTCTTCAAATTCTGCCTCCTTATCAAAAAAATCTGGAGTCGTGCATAGCTCGAGAGCCGCCATGTTGACGAGGCAGCTTGCTCGTGCATCACTGAGAGATAGCGGCGCCATGGAGAGCTCAGCGAAGGCCATCCATTTACTGTCGAGGCCCATGTCTGGGAGCTCCGTTGTTTGGTTGGCTGTGAGGAAGATGCCCATTTCGGCAAGCTCGATGGCACCGGCTGAAATTGGTATCGATTCCATTTTCTTCGAATCTGAAGATGACACCTTGGGTTTGCTGCTCCTTCTTTTTCCTACAGCATAGACTCGGAGGAGGCCAAGGAGATGCGGTGCTTCATTGTAGTAGTCTGGGTCCAAATCAACATCAGGCAATTCACGGTGAACCCGGTCCAGCAGAAAGCCATCGGCCAGCCACATAGCAATGAACATCCTCATTCTCTCCAAGGGCTCCGCCGTGCACATTTTCAAGACGGCGTCCACCACCTGCAAGGGGATCTGGTTCTCAAGCAGCATGATGTCATGAAGGATGTCACCGTCATTGGACTCGAAGAAATCGTACAGCGTCTCATTGAAGTGCTCTTCGCGCGACCTCTTACGGATGTACATCACCAAGAAGCAGGCGTCAAAGAACATCATGGGTAGGAAGCAGTTGTCGTCGTGGCCGACACCTGCCATCACGTCCGTGTGGTAGAGGCCGCGGGCACCGCTGTCATTCGCGGCCGAGATGACGGCGCTGTACATCTCCTCGACCGAGCAGCCGGATTCTATGATGCAGTGGCAGGCAGCCGCATGCTTCACGCCCTCCGCCGGCTTCAGATGGTCTCCTCCATAATGGTGGTAAGGGCCGATGGCCAGCACCCTCGGGACGGTGTACAGACCATCATCATCGAGGGCTCGAATGCTTGGGGGTACCTGTGCATCTTCCGTTTCATGAATTGGGCATCATATGCATCCTCAAACTCCTTCTTTCTTTCCTGGAACAGCTTCATAGGGTTATTCATATAGCTCTCCATTTGCTGCTCAAACGACGACGACAGGTCCTCGTGTGTCGTCGTCGTTCCTTCCCCAGTCTGATCGTGATGCTGTGAGGCAGCAGCAGCATAGTAGTTGTACCCATCCAGCAGTATGGTGCTTGTGCTAGCAGGCGGGACGACATACGGTTGGAGGCTGCAGGAGGAGCCAAATATGTCGACAATGGACGAATACTGCAAAGCAGTGTGGCCAACGGCACGAGCCCACACTTGTTGAGCATCATCAGCTGGTGCAGCTTCTTCACCGGTCCAGTTCATCGCCAGCTGATGCTCGTAAGATCCCGCCCAAGCAGCAGTGAATGTGGATTCCATATATATGCGCTGCTCGCTCCGACCGCCTAGCTGAACGCACGCAGCAGTATGTAGCTTGCTGCATGAAGCAGTGCACAGAATTAAGGGAGAATTAATGTAGGAAAATGGTGAAGAGTGAAACATGCAAGAAAACAATAACTCCAAATATATAATCAGAATTTAACGTAATATATATGTACTCATGAGATCGAGATGCATATATATATATTCAGCACAGGGTTAGTAAGGAGAGATCCAAATGGAGAAGAGAAAAGAAAACTTACAGTAGCGAGCAGCGCAGAAGAAGCACAGCCTTCTCGACGACGCTCCTCTTATAGAGCGTCAGTTCCTATTAATTGTGCAGGCACGGTTCACTAGTACCGAAAATCTTTTTTGTTGCGGGCAAAAAACCTTTTGCGTGGCGGGCAAGGCTGCCCGTCGCTAACGAAAGGTCATGGTTAATCGTGCCCTTTCGCGTGGCGGGCGGCCGTGCCCGCCACGGATAAGAGTACAAGCCGTGGCGGGCAACATAACGCGCCCGCCATGCAAAATAAACTTAACCGTTGCGGGCGCTTTATGCTGCCCGCCGCGGTTAAGTCTATTATGCGTGGCGGGCGCCTTATGTTGCCCGCGCCGATTTGATTTTTTTTTTAAAAAAAATAAAATGCTATATACATATACATATACATATACATATACATCTATCAATCCATACACACATATATATAAGAAAGACAGATACTCAAATATATATCATATATACATATATATACATCGATTCATATATACAAGTTTCACCGTCGATCCATTCGTTCATATCCAACAAGTACTAATTAATTACAACTTTCATACAAAAATTGCGAGCTATATGTTGAGCGGATGAAGATAGTCCTTAAGCCCTAGCTCTTCCCATCTCCTTAGCGGCGCAAACTGGAAACATCCCCGACTCATTTGTCCACATTGAAGTACGCCTGGCCTTCATGAACTACCATGTCTAGAACAAACTTGCGGATATGCGCTCATCGGTGCCCTGAACCGCATCTCGTCGGTTGCCTTTTGTATTATCCCCGTGAACTTGTTCCTTGAGTCCTTGAGTCGTCGGTAGCTGGATTTGTACCTTTTGCGGGCTCTAAGGTACTCACGCATCGAAGAATCCACACAAGTTTGATCCGGTATGGTTGTTTGAGGCAATCGCACACAATAAACCAGTGTTATTAGTAATATCGAAGCAATAGCTAGGCAGTCGTACTAAGAAAAACTATGTTTCATTTACGTACCTAGAAATCTCGCCTGATTTTGAGTGTCTGTCCATTGCGCTCCTTACACTTCTCGGACCGTCGATCCCAAAGATTTCGGATCCTTCAAGTACTGCTTGCTTGTAAGAGCTGTATGGAATGCACTATATTGTCAATGATATATGATATTCGACTCTAGTATATAATTGACTAAGGAGTTCATCGATCACTTACAATCTCAAGATTTGTTCAAAGTGTCGGTAGCCATGCGGTGCGATGAGCCTTGTAGTGAGTCAAAGACAACGGCCCTCCCCGTCCCGAGCATAGATCATGAAACAGATCCAATGTCCTACGAGCCCTATTCGTATTGGTAAGGCGCGTAATACAATTATACCCATTTGGCTTGACCTTTTCATTTGCCGATGTCACGTACTCTACTACTTCCAACTTCTTTTCTCTTTCTTGCTTTTTCCGGATCTTTCTGTCTTTCCTCGTCCGGTCAAGTTCACCAAGTCGGGATGGTCCGCTCTTAGTTTATAACCGATGATACATCTCTCATTAATGTGCGATGGAGAGAGGTAAATAATACCATTCTTTAACTTGTAGCCTGCATCGGCGCTCAACCTACAAGGACATGTGGATTTGAAACAAAGAATCTATATACGGATGCAAGGGACATGTGCAAGTAAAATTGCGCTCACATAGCAAACAAGGTGACTTGGGCAACGTCAATGTCCTTTCGACGAAGTAGTCTCGACATGTCATCGAATGTAACCAAGAACTGGACATCGATGTGGTAGTGGAAGCACTCCATACGAAGAAGGACACCGAAGCTATGCAATCCACGCTTTGCGCACTCTATGTACCACGCATGGAACTTCCGAAGTCTCCCGGTCCTCGGCATCGATGATTTGGGCCTTTGGTATCATGTACTTCCCAAACTCGAGCGAGCCGGGCATTCATCCGAGACAAACCCGACATGAGGTGGGGATTTTGGCCACGCAAAGCGGCGGTACAAATGTTAGCTACTGATTTGCGAAAAGAAGTAGCTAATACTCGTTGTTTCAGCGGGCATACCTTTTGGATCGAACATCTATTCTTTGGGGGCCTCTTGGGTGACGGGTACTTTGTCGGCTACGACCTCCTCTTCATCGAATGTCGGCTTCGGTGGTGGAGGGCATTTGCTAGGTCCAACTCCTTTACGCTTCCCCGGCTTGAGGTGTTGTCCATTGGAGGCCTTTAGTGTAGATGGGTGTCTCGTTCCCTATTCTCTCCTCGGGATCCGGCCGCGTGTTTTCGCCAATTGCTTCCTCGAATATCGGCTGCCCCTCATGTGCCGGCTCCTGAGGTGTCGGCTCCTGAGGTGTCGGCTCCTTAGGCTTCTCAGGTGCCGGCTCCTGAGGTGTCGGCTCCTTAGTCTCCTCAGGTGCCGGCTCCTTAGTAGGGGGGTACTGCAACCATGAGGAGGGTCGTTGCCTTCACCGTCCCCACCATCTTCATCATCATAAGAAGAACCACCATAGGGGTCCGGTGGCGTACTCGGGTCCGCTGCTGTCTTCTTTGGTGTACCGGAAGGTGAAGTCAAATTCGACATCTTGAGCACAATGTCCACCTTCGGCCACAGTAGGTTGTAACATAGAGCAGTTCCTAGAGTATTGACCTCGTTATGACCGGGATAGTCCGGCTCCCGTCTTCATATTCTGGCGCCACGCACCCAATGTTGACTTCAAAGACATTACGGAGGGATCTCGCGTGCGCCGTACTCTTTGCAAGATCCGGGAGGAAATACCACCCCCGGGCCCCGGGGCTTCTTCTTGCCCAACCCGCCGACGGTATCAACAATACGCACCCTATCTCTTCGGTGATATCATCCACCGGGTCCTGTCGGTCAAGCGGAGAGTCTTCTTTGGGGTTCTTTGGGGTGGGCAGCGGCATACCGGCGTTGCGGAACATCCGTTCGGACTTCGACCATCCGGGGGTCGTTGCTCGTGAGAGCCTCTTTGATGGACCGGGTGATCATTTGCCGCGCAAGGCCTCATCACGGCCTTCCCGTCTCGAGACCCTCCTTGTACCTCCGCCTCGTGTGACGCGGGGCAACATCTCGACCGCCACGGGCCCACCGTCGCCCAACTCTTCACGGAGCTCATGCCACGGACGCGCCGCGATGCTCGGGGTTTCCCAAGGCCAACGTCATCGCATCGCGTGTCCCCGACGAATCTCGAGGGTCCATTGTTCTTAGCCGCAGTGGCCTCTATGACCTTCTTCTCAACCTCCTTCATCCGGGCTTGGGCCTCGGCTTCTTGGGCTTGTGGCCGTAGAGGAAGTCCCGGGTCCTTTCATCACAACCCTCGTACGGATCCGGCCCCCCGACTTCTGTCTTCTCTATTCTTCGCCCGCCACGCCGGCTTGTGTCCGACGTACCCAAGACGCCCATGTAGTGGGGGCGGTTTGTTCCGTTTGGCTAGCTCGTGAACTTCTCGCTCTTCGCCTTTGCTTCGGGCGTGTTTAGCCTTTTGCAGAACTCTTCCCATATTTCTTCGTCGATTGTGTTGTACTTGGTGAAGGGTAGGCGTCCTTTCTTCACAAAGTCTACGTTGAGCCTATACTTCCAGTTCCGGAAGCATCTTGCTGCGAGGAAGTATACATGCTGCTCCACCTTTTCCATATCGGCGCCTTGCGGATACTGGAACCGTTTCTGTACCTCGCTCCACACCCAGAACTTGTCACTGTCGGGGACGGCTTTCCAGTCTCCCCAAAGAATGCTGACCTTATCTTTCACTAAACACGAGATTTGTGTGCTGTACTTCGCGGCAACTTTAGTGGGCAGCAGTGGCTCGCCCTGCGGCCCCAACTCTTGAATGACAAGGACCTCATCGATCTTCTTGTGCCTCCCATGGTCTCCCCTTCTCTGCTTCGGCTTGTCTCCCTTTGATTTGCCTGAAGAGGTGGCCGTGGACGTAGGGGGGGTTGTTGCTCTGAGCTGCTTGTGGAGGGAGCGGTGGCAGCTCGTTCAGCCTGTACTTCCTTAACCCGACGCTTCTTGCTTCGTGCTTCGTCCCTCGGGTTGAAATTAGGATCTTCTTCCTCCTCTCAGACGTTTCCTTCTACCCTTACACGGGCTATACGACGCTCCGCTTGCATACTGGGAAGTACTAGAGCTGCTGGCGGAGCTAAGCGACTCCCATTCAAGCTTACCTTGAGGCTGGTCTTGTTCATTCGCCATTTCAAGCTACAATGATATAGTGCATTACTACTAGTATATAGGACGAGTAGACAAGCGTAATTCAAAATTGCAGAAAGAGAGAAATGAAAAGATTGGCTCAGATATAGCCCCCTTGTGATCATCCACATCGCTTCTAAACTGGTTGCTTTGTACAAGCCGTCCTAGTTTAGAAGCTTCCAAGTATAGGGGGACATTCAATCATCATAGCCGCTGCCTCAGCCCCAATAATTAAGTTCATGTCATTGCATATATGCCACTGCCTCAGCACTAATGGGTTCACATCATTGCATATATGTTCAAAAACAGGGGAGGTGTGACATACAAAATCCAAACAAGAATGCAAAAGTAGCAGTGATGTAAGCACTTAAAAAAAACATACTAAATCATTATGGGAGCACTCCTGAACTAGTCAATAAAGAGCACCAAGCAGTTTAAGCAAGCAGTTTAAGCATCACATGGCCCAAGACCACTAAAAAACAGCACCAAATCATAGTGAATGATTGAAAACAACTAAGTAGACAAATCTATTCAACTACAATGTAGAGAGGTAGAGTAAGGTAATCAGTTCATAAGCTAAGCTAGGTATAAGCTAATTAAGTATCAAGCAACATGGCCCAAGCAGAAGTAAAAGTTGGCCCAAGCACACAGTAATGGAAGGGGTCCTTTTTTTTTTAGGTGAAATGGTAGGGGTCAAGATAATATGTGGTGTGCAGTTCAACTCCAGTTCATGTTATTCTTTTTACTGCAGTTCATACAAAAACGAGATTTATTTAAAGTCACTTGATAGAAATACTTGTCCAAATTTCAGTAAGGAAAACATATTTTGAAGTCACTTGTCTTTTCTATCTTTATTACTAGTCTAAACTGCAGTTGTGGATGGGTTACTCGAGATAGGAAAAGAAAAATTCAGCATATGATACATCTACTTGAGAAGTCTGCTTTAAAACACTCAAATTTCAACCAAGTCGATTTATAACATGCTTTCCCTTTCAAGTAAATTTGCTAAGTTTATTCAATCAAAATACTAGCCACAGTGCATTGCTAGAGAGGGATCAACCAAGTAGTTAGCATTGTAATTAAGAAGCACATCTGAGAAATATACAGCAAGAAAGGCAAGGCCTTCTGAATATAATCTTACAGCCTTACTTGTTAATGATTAAATTCAAGGCTGCAACCCAAGGCAACTAGGGAAGACACATTGTTGCATTAAGAAGAACCCAAATATACAACACGCCTAGGAGTATTATGTCAGAACATACACTAGAACATACACTAGAAAGGCAAGGCCTTCTGAATATAATCTTACAGTCATACATGTATAAGAGAAATAAAGAGCAAAGATTCAGAACATACAAGGCAATAGCACTAGCAGTAACCTGAGGAAAAAGAGTCCCATGGTTTAAGCATGACAGGGCAATATTAGTAGAGTTTAAAAACAACAGCCCCATGCCAAGCTTAAAAAAATAGTAGTAGAGTTTAAGCATGACACAGGGCAATATTGACATATGAGGAAAAACAACAGCCCCAGGTTTAAGCATTGACAGCAGTAGATAGGTACAACACACATATATATATAGAATGAGAAATCAAAGTATTGAGAAAAAAGGACATATATACAGTGACAACATAGAAGTTCATGGACAATATGTACTCAACTGCGGTACAAGCAAGTTTGGATGAGTTTAAACATGACAGTAGGGTACAAGCAAAAAAAGAGTCCAAAAAAAGGACATATATACAGTGACATAAGCTAAGTCAAGAAAAAAAGGACCAGGGCATATAGAGTGACATGTCCAACATATATAATGAGAAAATCATGGGCAGTAACATATAGAATGAGAAAATCAGCATTAGTCAAGCAAGGCAGCTAAGTCTCAAAAACCATGACTTAGCTTGTAGCCAATAGGTAATCAGAGGGCATCAAAAATATGTTCAATATTGAGAAAATTCAAAACATATGCTCAGTTTAACCAAGTTTATAGCATCACGAGGCGGTGGCACATAATAAGCTCGGTTAATTGGTTTTAATTTGCATCACAGGCAAAGTGAGGTGGGCACAAAAAGCGATTGGGTGGCATCACAGGCAGGCTCAAAAATCACAGAGATATAACCAAAAAACACAGGCAATTGCATCCAGCAGGGCACCATCACGCATGCGCGTAAAGAATTTGAAAACCTCACGGTTGAGCGGCGGTCGCAGCAAAGACCGGGTGGAGTGGAAGATCAAGATGGAGCGGGGCCGGTCGCCGGGCGCATTTCGGGCAGCGAAGATGCCGGCGACTCACGGCCGGGCAGCACCACGGCGCGAGCAGAGGATGGCGGAGAGGGCGGAGGTCGTGGGCGCGAGGCGCAGCTCGAGGACGGGGCGGTGCGAGGACCACGGCGCGAGAGGATGGCGAGGCGGCGTCGCTCGGAACCCCGGTGGCTGGGGTTTCCTAGCCTCGCGAAGGCCCTCGGTGGCGGCGGCGCCAGAGGGAGGGAGGGAGAGGAACAGGCGCGTGGTAGGCGAGAGGAGGAGAGGGGAGGGAGTAGAGGGTGGCGCGGGGGGTGGTGGGGGGCGGTGGGCGGCGTCGCTCGAACCCCCGGGCGTTAGGGTTTCCGCGGACGGCGGAGGAGAGGAGGAGGAGGACGGGCGAGGACGGAGGCGCGGACGGGGGGCGGGACGGGGGCGGTGGCGGGGCACGCGGGGGGACTGGCGGGAGGGGGGGTGCGGCGCGGCGGCGGCGGGCGGCGGCGGTGGCGGATGGCGGCGGGGAAATTTTGGCAGCCCTTCGGGTCATAATTGAACCGCGAGAAGACTTAGCGAAATCGAAAAACGCCCTCTGTATATATAGGTGAACTCTTTTGCGTGGCGGGCACCTTAACGAGCCCGCCACGTGAAACATTAACCGATTGCGGGCACCTTAACGAGCCCGCCACGCGAAAATATTAACCGTTGCGGGCACGTTAGGGAGCCGCCACGCTGAACATTAACCGTTATAGCATGTTAGGGCGCCCGCAACGTAATAATGTTTATCGAAAAATTATTGAAAATTAGAACAAGTTGATTTTAAATGGGATAAAATTATGAAAAAATGGTTATAAATTCAGAAAAAAAATATTAAAATGGTTCTAATACCTTTCTAAATGAGTTCTATGACCTTTGCATTCAAAGTTTTTTAACTAGGTCAAAGTTTTGACTTTTTAAAAGCGTAGTTTTTGGAGCCCTGGGACGGCCTCCATTTGAAAAGTCATGAATACCAAAAGTTTATAACTCATCATGATCTACAATTCATATATAGGTCATTTTTGCATACGAGAAAGTGTTACGAACAAGTAGTTCAAAAATCACAAGTCTCCCAAGTAGTTCACGAAACTCGTGTGAGATGTATGATTTTAGGACTATTGTTTTCAAACACTTTCTTAAATGCAAAATGACCTATACACAAAGTGTGTATCTTGATGAGTTGTATCACCGTTTGTATTCAAATTTTTTTGAAACTAGGTCGTTTAGTGCTCCGTTTGACCAAGGTTTGACTAGGTCAAACTTTTAACTTTTTAAAAACTGTAGTTTTTCGGAGCCCTAGGCGGCCTCCATTCGAAAAGTCATGAATACCACTTTTGTTAAGCTCTCCAAGATCTAAATTTGGTATTAGGGTGAACTTTCCATTTTTTGAAGTTTTGAAGCCTCAAATTTGAAATTTGAATTTTTGACACATTCGGACGACATTTCGAGGCCCCGGGACGGCCTAGGTTTGAAAAGTCATGAATACCAAAAGTTTATAACTCATCATGATCTACAATTCATATATAGGTCATTTTTTGCATACGAGAAAGTGTTACGAACAAGTAGTTCAAAAATCACGAGTCTCCAAGTAGTTCGAAACTCTATGTGAGAAGTATGATTTTATGACTATTGTTTTCAAACACTTTCTTAAATGCAAAAATGACCTATACAAAAAGTGTGTATCTTGATGAGTTGTATCACCTTTGTATTCAAATTTTTTTGAAACTAGGTCGTTTAGTGCTCCGTTTGACCAAGGTTTGACTAGGTCAAACTTTTGACTTTAAAAGCGTAGTTTTTTGGAGCCCCTGGGCGGCCTCCATTCGAAAAAAAGTCATGAATACCACTTTTGTTAAGCTCTCCAAGATCTAAATTTGGTATTAGGGTGAACTTTCCATTTTTGAATTTTTGAAGCCTCCAAATTTGAAATTTGATTTTTTGACACATTCGGACGACATTTCGAGGCCCCGGATGGCCTAGGTTTGAAAAGTCATGAATACAAAAAGTTTATAACTCATCATGATCTACAATTCATATATATGTCATTTACGCATCCGAGAAAGTGTTACAAACATGTAGCTCAAAAATTGTAACACTTTGTTTACATCAAAAAAAAGCGTAACTTTTCATTTTACGCTTGTGTCGTGTCACTACTACATTATTACATATCATTTTGCTACTGGTGCTATGGTGGTCTTCTTCGCCATCGAGGCGGGTCGGGGCATCATTTTAGTCTTGACGGGATTGATTCTGTCTGAAGGGCCTTCATCTTTTACGGTAAATCGTAAAGAATTTGGAACTTATCATAGTTGTTGTATGTTTCGGGACTCGGACCCCATTAGCTCCCACGATCCGCTGCTTTCCTGCCACAACAATATGTCTACTTGTGTTCTTTGCGTTCATATAGTAGGCTACTTGTGCGACATTGGATGCAAGCACCCGCGATCATCTTTGTACGGACACTTTGAAGGTTCACGGTGGTTAGCCCATAATCGTCCACTAGAACTGCACGTGGCTTGACCCGCGGCAGCGAAAAACGGTTTTTGTAGGTGACCGCCATAGTCAAGTTCCCATATTTCTTCGACTTGTGCGAAGCATGTCATCTTCTCCCCGTCTCGTTGTTGATGCCCTCATATCGAACACCGTTGTTACGTGTGATGCGCTCTTTTGTCCTTCTCTTTCGTGTGGAACTGTACCCGTTGGACGTCATACCCTTACCACGCGTGGTGATCTGCATGGGCCGGGCACGACACAAGCTTCTTCTTTGTCTCTCGCATCATCTCGGGGAATGTTACGCTCTTTGAGCCACTTGAGGAAACTGTTCTTGTGTTCCTTCTACGCCCATTCCTTCAATTCGGGCGCTTCCTATTTACGGCGGAGCTCTTTGAGGTGCTTTTTAACATATGTGTCCATGATCACTAATTGATGAAGGATCTTTGTAGTGAGCTTCTAGCTTTGTTTGCCTAGGTGCGTCGGTGCGTGCTTTTCGCCCCGCGCACCCCATCCCCGAGGTTCTTCCTTCATGTTGATGTCTTTTGGAAGCCCAATAGCCCTCCCATCTTTTATGTACTTCATACACCCGTTCACGGCCTCTCGGCTTGTGTATGCCTCAATCATCGAGCCCTACGGGTAAGCGCGGTTATGAACGAATCGATTGAGGGTAGACATTAGTCGCTAAGTGGTCCACATCGCCTGTAGGTACACGGGTCCGAGCTGCTCTATCTAATCAACCATGTGCATCATCAGGTGTGGCGTGATATCAAAGAATGACGGTGGGAAGCACATCTCTATCTGGCACATTGTTTCCGCGATGAACTCTTTCAGCGCAGGCAGATCGGCTTTGGCAATGACCTTTTGGGTGATTTGGTTAAAGAAGTATGACATCCTTGTGACCGGCATCTTCACGTATTTTGGACCGAATAGCTTTGATCACAATTGGAAGAAACACCGTCAACATGATGTGAGCATCATGCACGTTGAAGTTTGTCATCGTGAGGTCTTTCATGGATACCAGACTCTTGATGTTGGAAGAGAAACCGGTCGGTACCTTGATACCCCTCATCAACCGACACATAGCCAACTTTTCATCTCTCGTTAGGTTGTAGGCCGCACCTGGGAGTTCAGCTTTACCGTTCGGAAGCCATGTAGCGTGAATTTCCGGTCGGATTCCCATGTTAACAAGATCTTGACGTGACTTGATACCGTCCTTCGTCTTCAACTTTATATCCATCAGGAGACCGATCGTGCTTTCAAAGACATTTTTCTCAAGGTGCATAGAGTCGATGGCATGGGGTGTATGCGATATCTTCGATTACTTTAGATACTTGAAGAAAATTGACTTCTTCTTGAAAGGAACGACGGGAGGAGGCACTTCTTAGATCCTCTAATTTATCCCTCTTTCTCTTCGATGTCTTGGAGGTGCCGTCTTCCTCATCTTTCTTCTTCTTCTTTCCAAACTCGCACTCCAAGTCCTTCACCATGTCAAACACCTTCGGACCATAACGGTCGATGGCGGCCGAGGTTTCGACTTCGCCCTTGTTGTCAAAGTATATATTCATCTTCTCATCTACGTACCTATGCTTACTGCAGAGGAAGCGTCGTGTTCCATGTACACCGTTTTGGTGGATCCCTTCGGTAAGTGGAGCAGGTTTCTTCGATGCAAACATATGCGGGCGGTCTTCCCTTTAATCTGCCCGATAATGAAAACAGGCCGGGGTAATCGGTGATGGTGACAAAGTTGATGGCACGAAGAGTGAACTTCTCCTTGCGGTGCGCATCAACCATCTTGACCCCATCATCAAATAGTACCGCATCTCCTCCATGAGCGGCTCCGGGAACACATCTATGTCGTTCTTGCGGCCGCCTCGGTCCGTAAAATCAGCATAGTGAGCAAAACATACCTTCGCTTTTGACAAAGATGTGGAGGTAGATTGTACATGGTGAGGACGACCGCCCGCGTCTTTGTGTGTGCTGCTCCGGATCTCCAAATGGGTTCATTTCCGTCGGTACTCAATGCAAACCGAACGCGTTCACGGGCTCTGTGCAAAGTCGGGGTAGGTGGCGTCAAAGTCTTGCCCTTTGCTTAGCATCCAAAGGGTGTCGTAGCTTCCCGTCATCCTTTAGACGATCGCTAGACGCATGCCAGGTCATGTGCTTAGCATCCTCGGGGTTTCCATACTGAGCCATGATCTATCGATGACGAGGAAGGTACCACATTGACGGTATTTGGGCGTTTCCTCTGCGTGTAACCTTCCTCTTCCGCGCCCTGTGTTGACATGATCTTCGCCGCCGCGGTGGTTTTCTTCCCCCCCTTCTTTTTTTTTCGGTCGTCCTCCTTCCTCATCAACCTCGTCATCCATAGCGACATCCGGCATTCCTCTTGTATCGACTAGCGCCCACGGTCGCGGATAAGCGGTCAAATTCTCATCTTGGTCGCCCGTCACGGGATATGGATGGTTCGGGCGGGCATTGAACTTTTTGAGCTTCATCGCCCCTGGCGGATCAACTTCTTGGCATGATACGTATTTTGCGGGAACCTTGTTAGGCGTTGGATACGTGGTAGCAAGGTAACTTTTACGAGCTCATTGAAGCTAGTGTCGGACCCAGCCATGACGAGACTTCAACATTAGTAAATTCGGGTTAAAACTCGGCGCCGTGCAACCCTTGGTGTCTTTGTAAAGCGGATCAATTCTTTGCCGCTTCATCTGTTTGAAGTTCTCCAACCATTTCGGGCACCCAAACGGAATGTCGTCCTCATCGAGTCGGTTGACAAAATCTTCAAAACCCAGGACATCCTCCAGGCTGCGTCATATGAGTCTCCTGCTCGCCCCGTCCCTCCATCACCACCACCGTCATCGTCGGCGTCGGGTAGGTTACGAATAAATCGATGGAATTGGACCGGTGGTCGATACAAGAGGAATGTGGTCAAAACCTCCCCACAAGTTGGAAGAGGAAGACCGTGGAGGAAGAAGGAAGGGCGCTGTCGTGTTTTATAGGCCTCGGGGCCTTGGCGTGGCGGGCGCCTTAACGAGCCCGCCACGCAAAAGAAGGAGGGCGGCGTGGCGGGCCGCGCAAAAAATATATTCTGCGTGGCGGGCCGCGCAAAATATATTCTGCGTGGCGGCGCCCGCCACGGTTAACATCTTCTTTTGCGTGGCGGTGGCGCGGCGGCGCGCCGCCACGTGTCGCGTCCACCGCCCGGGCAGCGAGGGCCAGATCATTTCGTAACGGGTGCAAATTGTGCCCGCCCACGGGAAAGATCTCGGCCTGCTCGCAAAATCGAATCGTTACTAGTGGTTATCAATTCACATTGACCAACTGCGCTTTACGACAACATTGATGCATCTATGCTACCTTTGGCTTTGATGCACGTACATACCCCACATAGTTGGTGCTGGTACCATGTCTCCACTCGCGACAAGATTTACAGCTACCACGACAACCACACACACACATATACACATATATACTCCATTTGTTTTCTTTTCCTTTTATGGTCTCTTTTCAATTCAATTCTTTGTGGTTTCCATTACCTTTTCATATACGAATACTATGCTGCTAATATACATCCGTATAAGGTTTTGTTCGATCATTTTATACATAAGTAACACACTAAAATGTATGAAACTATATATATATGCAAATATTTTTTCGGAGGTTGGTCACAAAAAAGGTTTTACTCATGTAAGACCTGTGAGTACCAAAATGATTGACTGTAAATGAAATGGTTGTTATTTACGCGAGAAGCCAATAATTGAGAATGATTGAAAAATGTTTTGTTCACTTTTATCTGCACCTTTGATGAGGAGGCGACAGTACCCTAGCTCTGGTACCCTGGGAATAATGATGTAGCTTGAGCCATACAATGAATGAATGCTCAACTTTTCATGTGGTCTTCCTCGGACCATCACCTCCAGGAATGTCAAGAGCCACTTCCCTATAGTCTTTGACAACTCTGTCCACCGAGACGTTATGATAAATAAGTGGAATTAGAATCCCATGGCTTCTTGGTGTCTTATTAGGGCCCATAAGAGAAACAACACTGGTAGCCGCCACGACTATGCAATTCCCCATGGAAATGTGCTGCTCACATGGCATCATCTTCTAAGTGATGTCATCCACGGGGAAGCGCTGTAATGCATCATCTTGATTTGGGAGGTTAGTGGAAGCGAAGCTACTTCTTAGCTGAAGGATATTACCCTTGCTGAAGTTAAAAATGATATCTCTATGACCTTCTCTAGGTCGTTGGTCGATATATGGAGAACACAGTGGGAAACAATTGTTTTTGCTCTTAACTCCAAATGCTTAATCAAAATGATGATGTTATTACATGGAGATTTGGGGCTAAGAAACTGTTCCCTGTCAACAATTTTATCACTGTGAGAGGAGAGGGTTTTTAATATCACCTTCAGCAATTTTGATAACTTTGAGAGGAGAGGGTTTGATCAGCTGTGAGAGGAGTTTTATCTTCATTAAAACCAACTGGCACAGTTTCCTAGTTCTCACTCTTGATAGCTCACGTTCCCCAGCCGGTTTCCTTGTGACGACATTTATGTCAGTTTGGTCTTACTTGGTGCATGCTCAATCAATTGTATGGTTGGTGCTACGTACTCGTACAATATAATCTAGCTCGATCAATCACGCCAATATGTTGTACAGCTACGTGCCGCCAACCATGCATGCATACATATAGGACACACAGTGTTGTCGAGGACTTCAATGCAGCCACAGCCACAACGATCAGTCACAACAGTCGGCATGCATGTTTGGTGAACAAAAACATATGATGCCAAAGCTCTTCACATGTATCCAGCTCGCAGCAAGAAAAATGTTTGTGACACGTGAGCTAGTGGTCCATGACTACGAATGGCCTGGGTTGAGATCGAGCATAAGTGATATATATTATGTAAAAATATATTTATATATCTATGTATGTATGTATTTATGTGTGTATGTTTGTATGGCACTTGTTTAAAAATATTATTATTAGACGTTAATTGGGACGGCTACGGTCGCTGCAGCTTAGGCCCGATACGTACTGCAGACCATATAGTGTATAAGAGTTCTAGCTTGTGACACCCTAAAATTTGTTTATTTTGAAATAGATATAAACTGATTTACTTTTTGTATTTTTGTGCTCATGAGAACATAGGAAAATAATTTCCTGTAACTTGTCCTGCTCACAAACATTGACTAGAGAACATTCCATTGTCTAGCAAAACTGCAAAATCAGAGTATGCATGTAACGTTGAGTTCTCGACTACAATTCATACTATTGCGAGAATCATCTTGAAAACTGAAAACCTAAGATACCAGGAACACATGATACTATGAATAAATCAAACAAGTTCGGCCAGTACAAATAGGTTCGATGCATGCCTAGCAGTAACCTAACACAAAACATGTAAGAGATTTGGTAGATGTTCTTAATTTTTCTATAACTTTGACAAAACTTAAACAATTCTAAATTGATTTTTTTACTTCCCATTCCTTGGCTTCTTTATACTTAAAAATATTCACTCAAGGAACACACGGCCGTAAAAGTGGTCTATGGACACGATGCTTCCATTTCTCGCACGTACTTCCTAAATTTCACCACATAAGTCGCTGAATAAAAACAATAAAAATAAAAAAATTTCAACATAAACTTTAAATGGAGCTCCTCCATTGCCAGGTGGGCTCAAATCCATCTCCGGGGCCAACCCACCCAATCCCTCTCTCTTTCGGTCTTCATTCCTCTCTTTCAAACGAAGCAGCCCACCAACTTCTTTCGTGTGATTACGGTCCAGCCCAACTCCCTCCCTCTCCACTCCTAGCCTCGATCCAAACAAGAGCCTATAATCCTACTTCGGCCCAAAAGCCAACCAATGCTTACCCATGAACAATGCGCCTTTGGGCTTCACCAATGTTCTTACGAGACCAGACCTGGCCGGTTGTTGTTGTACTTCACTAAGACAATGAGCCATTATTTATTATTTATTTATTTAGTTTTTGGATAACAACAATGAGCCAAGATTTGAAATGAACGTCGTAGCTAGAGGCGAAGCAAAGATTTGAATATTAGGGGAATTGAACAGTTCGAATCAATAACAATCATGTGACGGATGTATATACAATCAAGTATACATAACAACAAAATAAATGTTTTGAGATATAGTAATAGAAAAAAAAACTAAAAGAAGAACAAAAGAAATGTTTTATAGAGAAAAAGGGAACACAATTAACTAGCCAATTAGTTTGATTCTTAGGCAGGAGAGAAGAATTATTGTAGTGGCTTGAAAGTCTAATACCAAATAATTTAGTTGTTATGAGAGAACAATTCAAAATGACACTAAACAAGAAAATAATAATTGTATTTAACAAGCTAATTAGAGAGTTAATGGGGAACAAAAAGAGATGGAGAAAATAATAGGAAGTCTACTTGTTAATTATAGAAGATGATATAGAGATTAATATGGAAGAGAAAAAAATCAAAGCATAAATAATATCATTAACTAGTAAATTAAAGTATGAAATAGCCAATAAATATATATGATAAAAAAATTATTATATTTTTCTCATATAAACTTTGAGTAACAAATGTGTTGTGCTGTTATGGGGAGTAGCTAGGCCTAGTGAATAGCATTAGCATTTATTTCCGTCAAGTTTACCAAATTTATAGTAAATACTATAACCATTCAAATAATATTTTTATGAAAATATATCTATACCTAACAATAAAAAAACGAAAATTTCTGCCAATCTGCCAAACTTTAATCCGCCCAGTCTGTCCGCCTCTCTTTCTTCCGCCTTCAATAAGCCAATACGACATCTTTTGTTAGCCGGTCTCAGAAAATTTCAGTACAAAAAGACTCCCACGATGATACGGCAAAGGAAGGAGGAGATTTCACTGCTAGAAAGAAAGGAAACCTTCCGCGGCGTCGGTCTTCCAATACCGAATCAAAACCATCATATATCTCCAAATCGAAACCCAATGCATAGCAAATCTTCGACAGACCCGTCTGAGGAAACTCACGAGGCAAATAATAGTGATATCCTAACACCTCACCGTCGACCTCAGCGCGCGGTTGGGGATTGGATGAGCTTGGGCGGCGGACCGAAGCGTTGCCGTCGGGGTGGGTCGGCGGCGGAGCGTTGCTGTAGGTGCTCCACTGGACCAGATATGGTGGATCAAGACGTCGAGGGAGAGGACGCCACCACGCGATCCGTCTCGGCCAACCACTTGGTAGACTGATTCCGTTGGCTTCGACAGCGGTCGCTCGGAGAGTCGTAGGCGTCATCCGGACTGTAGGCTGGTCTGCGGACGAGGCCGGGGGCGGCGTGACTAGCGATGTGTAGATGGGTGCCACAGAGTCAACATGCGAAATAGATTGGGCAGCGGCGGCCGGCAGCTGGAAGCTAGGGTTACAGCACACACGCAGTATAATTGTTTAGAACTTGGGCCAAAATATTGTCATTCGTTGGGCTCCTTTGGGCTTCTATCTATTCACTGTTGTTGTTGAAGCTGTACGCACTGAATCACGATGTGATTTTGCTCTTTTTCTTCGTCCAATTTTTGGCCAATATTTTGTTCAGCGTGATCTAAATAAAATTGTCTCTGTGGAAAACTTAAAAGGTCTCCCTCATAATCATTAATGAATATGCAGGTTCTTGGTTATGGTCCAAAAAGAAAGTCATAAAACTTAATATTTTAACTATAACCGTGCATATGGATGATATGAAAAATATTTTCTGCTTTATAACGGGAGAAAAAAATATATCAAAATTGTATTTAAAATAGGTTAGATACAAATTTAATAGGACCGTTGTATTATTACCAATATGAAAAAAGTTCAATTTCGAAACATGTTCCAATACAATTAATGTATTCATTAACGTTTATTTTCCACTCCGTTATTTTCGAAAGTACACAACATATTTAAGAAAAGAATCAATAAATAGTAAAATTCATTTTTTTCGTTAGATAAATGACAGAGGAAGAAAAAAAAATATTTTTACTCATCACCCGTAGCAACCGCGGGCATATTTCCTAGTTCTATAACTAATGTAAGGTTATTTATTTTTTATCATGAAAATTTATACTTTTTTATGTAAATTTAGTCAAAAGTTGAATCTATTTGAATTCTTGAAAAACGAGAATTTCATTCTTTTGTGCACGCGAAGGAAGTATATAGACATTATTTTTCTAGATGCAAAATAAATGTAACAAAAAGCGAAAATGATTTATAATTCAGAATGGAGGGAGTATATAAATGGGGCTTTCTTTCAAGATCTCTCTTTCGTACAAGTCATGTGATACATCATCTTAAAGCAGGACACCGAGTGGACGGAACCAAAGTACCCGAGTGAAGAGCAAATGAGCACGACCAAGGTGGGAAAAAAAAGGATATGTGAATGCACCGGGCCAGGGTAGTTTTTCTGGAAAACAAAGAGAACGAATTCAAATGACAAATTTTGGAACTAGTTTACCTATCTTACCTAAATAGAATCAATGAAGCGTGTACACTAGTACTTAAAACTTTTTACGTGATGGGCAAATTTCATTATGCGTGGCGGGCATTCACGCCCGTCACCCTTCAAGGTCTCGGTTAATCATTGATTAACGTGGCGGGCTCCTTGGCCCGTCATGCAAAATAGATGTACCGTGGCGGGTGCTTGTAAGACGCCCGCCACGGTTAATGATTTCAAAAAAAAAAAAAAAAAAAAGATCACGGACGAGGCCCGCCGCGAACCCATCGAGGGGCCCCCCCGAGCCCATCGAGCCGCGGCGCCCGCCGCCACCGCCCGGTCGGGTTCTCCTCCACCGCTGCTGGACGCCACCGCCCGGCTGGCTGGACGCCGCCTCTAGCCTCGGACCGGGCGACCCTAGAGGAGGCCGCCCCGCCGCGCCACGCCGGATCCCCGCCGCTCCTTGGGAGATCCCGGCCGCCACACCCGAGATCCGGGGAGGAGGCGCGTACGCCGGGCCGCAGATCCGGCGGCGGGTAGGCCACCACGTGTCATGCCACCGGGGAGGGAGGCCGCCACGCCGCACTCCACCCGGATCCGCTCGCCGATGTGTCGCCGCCATTTGGACGTGGTATTCGCCCGGATCCACGCCGAGCCGTCGTTGGGGGAGGGATGGAGGGTCTTGTCGTTGGCCCTTGATGCCGACGTTGTTGGGGCGCCGCCGGGATGCCGAGGGGCGGCGCGGGATGAGGGGGCCACGATTTTTTTTTTGAGAAGAGAGAGGGGCGACGGGATGGGAGCGGGATGGGGCGGCGGGATGGGAGCGGGTTGAGTGTGAGAGTCTCCTCGCCGCCGCTAAGTGTGAGGAGAGTTAACGATTTGGGCCCTAGGGTTTCATGTCTTATTATATACTAGCAATGGGATATTGGGCCAAAACTTGGGCTGCGGGCCTATATTTAACGTGGCCGGGGTTTTAAAGGTGCCGCCCGGGAAAATTGATTTTGGGTGGCGGGCAGCTTTAAAAGCCCGTCCACGGAAAATGTCTATTTTCCGTGGCGGGCGTGTTAAGGTGCCCGCCACACAAAATCAATTTTCCGTGGCGGGTAAAAACACGCCCGCCCGCCAAAAAAAAAAAACCTGGACATGGCGGAGCATTTTTCGTGACGGGCAAATAAAGTGCGCCACGAAAAAGATTTTGCAAATATCAAAAAATCATTTTAGATTACTAGTGGTACTAGTATTTAATTTGCTACAAGGAACCATATATGTGGCCTCAGGGTTTCTCGATCTACTACACTATATTAAAAACGCCTCACTAAAGAGTCCTCTCGACATGCAAACATACAACCTCAGCTGCCTCACTAAGACCATGATATTCATTTGACGGACCCACTATTTGAACTAACTAAAAATGTTATAACTCACAAACCAAAAAACCAAATTAAATTTCGATTACACCATTAAATTGTTTCTAATAAATAATTCAAAACAAGATCTCATATGAATATATTTTGATAAAATTACAAGTAGGCCCCACTGATTATAGTTTGTTTAGAATAAAGTAAATAATAAAAAGAAGAGAATGAAAAAAGGGAAAAAAGAAAGAAAGAAAAAGAATAAAGAGAGTGATAGTAATATTCTAACTTATAGATTTCTTCTTTGTACCCGTGGCAACACACGGAAATTCACCTAGTATATTGTGCGACATAGTACAAGCAAATGACTCTTTGCGCAACAGATGGCCTCAAAAGAAACGAAGCAGCCAATGCAGTAGGGTGGCGGGAGGAGACATACATCACTTTGTGCAAACCAGGATATATATGGTTCCCATCTCAGAAAAAATTTTTGCGTCACAACCAAGTTGCAGAAAATCAACCTGCAATGACAATTATATCCATCTATACATGTAAAGTAGATCAACTATCAAGGGCTGATTCTTCGTGTTTACAGAACAACTACATAGGCGGCCCCTGTAGGTTCAGTCCCAGGCGATAGAAAACTGAACAGACCGCCTTCCATATCCTGGTCACGAGCCCCTGGCTGCTCTGGCACTGGAGGCTGCTCTGGCACTGGAGTCCTGTCGCGTGGGATTCTCAGGTAGTCGAGGACGTAGTTACGGTCGACGAGGTGTCCCTCCCCTACGATCCTGCCAGTCCTGTTGTCTGTGACAGTGCACCTTCCCCTGCCGAATTCATAACGGTAGTCATCGTTATCCAGCATGGACCCAGACACAAGGATCCTGTTACCCAGTTCGGGACAGAAATGGACGTCGTTCAGCTCGAACGCCCCAAAACGCACAGAACCAGAGATGTAGGTATGCATTTCCTGCTGGTTGGCTGCGAGAAGGACAATATTATCTCGCCCCATGCTGATTTCAGAAAGCACGTTGAAGTTTCCCGTGCAGTTTGCATGGGCCTGGGAATCAAGGAAGACCAAAGGCATGTCGTTGTAGGGCGAACCAGTTTCTCTGTCCAAATGAGACATATATCCAGTTAGCGTGTTAAGAAAACAGATGGTAGCAATCCAAGCATGAAACTGTTATAAAAAGATATGTATGTGTTGACACTCAAAAAATGTCGCGATTCATCATCAACAGTATGCTTCGACATATTTGGAGTGTATACAAACTCTAGACTCAAAGAATCCTAGAGATAGGATTGTAGCCTTGTAACTCCAGTGTAAATATCAATATTTCATTTAATGGAAAAGCAAAAAAATAAAAGGTAGAGAACTCCCTTGCTGACCCTTTCAGATTTGGTGGAAACCATATCTTAGGTGGAAATATAGACACCAATTCAAAAGTCATATATTGGTGTTTTCAAAAATTCTGAAATTTGGCACACGCATAGTGCATACAAATATGTACTCATATGGAAAAAATTAGATGCAAACTTAGTTTTAAAAAATTCATACAAAAATGAAAAATTTTAGGATGCATGTGCACTAAAAGACAAAATTTAAAAGAATTTTGTCCTTTAGTTCACACCGCATCTGAAATTTTGTTTTTTTGTGTGAATTTTTCTGGTTTGTGTTTACATCCGAACTTTTCCATATGAGTATATGTTTGTATGCACTATGCGTGTGCTAAATTTCAGAATTTTTTGAAACAGCCAAGATATTAGTTTTTGAGTTGGTTTCCATGTTTCCATTTAATATGTGGTTTCCACTAGATATTTTTCCTAGAAAGGGAAAATCCTAGAGATAAGATGTATACACACTTGGCTCTTATACTTCAAGTTTCTCTGATATCCCTCTGCCCAAAAAACCGGATGTTCTAGCTTAGATGGATTAGTATACGACGGAAATGACTCTAGCACCCTATTTTGTGACATGACATTTCCTTGAAAGGAGGGATGTCACGGTTGAGTTTTTCAATGAAAGTGCTTTGCATGGAGGCATGCAGAGACATCACATAATTTTTTTTTTTTTCTTGGACATTTTACAGTGACAGAATATAAAGTTCTTTGGTACGGAGGGAGTATGGGCCCTAAAGTCAATGCAATCAATAACAGATTATTAGGCTTTCCAAAATATTCACCCTTTTTTCCAATGGTTGTCTTCATGAACAAATCACTCACTACAAGATGGATATCCCACGTCCACTACATAAGGGCACTCACAGTGCAGACTCTACTTCGTAGAGTCCATAACTTTCGAGACTCTATCACAAGAAAACTATAGTTCCCAATGCACATTTTATAACAATAGTTTCTATAGATAAAGATATTTATTACTTAGCACAAAAGAAACTGATCCGCTGTAGCATAGTACTATGTGATCGAACCTACACTTCTCAACAGTACCATCCGGCACATACAGGATATATATTACCTGACACATACAGGATACATATCCATGTGACCCAGGCATATTACCATGGAATGCACTTCATTTTCACACTATGCTACCGACAAAAGATAAATGTAAATGACTTCTCTGATGCAAGCATTCTACCGAATAGGTGGTGTGCACCAACCCCAAAAGTCCTTGAACGCCATGGAAGGGGTCTGCAGCACGACGACATCGACAAAAATCCCATGGAAGCCTGCAGAAGCTCAATCGAAATCTAAATCAATGTGCAGCGGCAATCAGCAGGAAGGGGCAGATGTGGACGAGGGAAGAAGATTTGCTCCAAGCAGGAGGATGCGGAACAAGCAGGTGGCTGCAAAATATTCGTGGCGGCAGCAGCTTGCCTCTATGAAAGAGGATGCTAGCAGACGCGGGAGATGCCCGGCCGGCGGAGAGAGGGCAGCGTCACGAGTTCCAATCCGCGGCCACACGTGAGGCCCGTGGCAAGCTCCGCGAGTGGCGCGTGAGGTCACGCCCGGCAGCCGCCCGAGATCCACCGCGAAAGGTATCGCCGGCCGGGCGGCAAGCAACGCCAGTCAAGCGGCGTCGCGCTGGGGGGAGCAGAGTTGAAGGCGCGCACCGGAGGCGGGCGATGGTAGGGAAGGGGAAGCTGCACGGATCGATGGAAACCACCTCCGACTCCACAGCGCGGACGCGACATCGTTTCTATTTCCTCGGACGGAGTGAAGACGCGGCGTCTAACTTAGACGTCGTTTCTTCATTTTTTCTTCTCTCTCCTTTGCCACATGAGCAGATTATCTACGTGGCAGTGCAATTAATTGCTATGGACTCTATGGTAGAGTCTGCACTGTGAGTGCCCTAACAGCTCTAGTCAAAGAATCAGTGTCATCACTATCATATATGAGACTCCCACGTGGGAATTGAGTAGAGACAAGGAATAGCACTATAAAAGGTGATGTAGGCTCCACCCCGCCTGATCATCCATCATAGGCACAGTTGATCCACTCGCAATCGTCCCTTCTGTCCCCTCCATTCAAGCAAAAGGTAAGAACAGCCTAAGAAGCCAAAAGTAATAACATGGACACGAGAAAGGCTTCTTCAGATGAGCTACATTTGGTTCGTAGGGCTTGTCCAAAATGGCTCCCTAATGTTTGAAAACAAAAATGGCTCCCCTGTTTTTCACTGAAAAATGGTTCGTACAGAGGAGCCGATGTCACAGAAGCCCTACCAAAGATGCCCCAAATGTTTGTTGGTCCTTGGATGCAAGAAGCTAGACATATTAAACCACGTGAACTAAATCTTCACCATCCTTGACCTTGATAGTTTTATGTCGTTGCATTTCTTTTCATCCCTATTTCTATTTTATGGGCTGAGACCAAACCCACATCCTTTATTATAATCCTAACAGAACTTCTGCCAACTTAACATTAAAAATTTAACAATCTCAAGAAATCGATTAATCGTGTTCCCATTAAAAAACCGTCGTGGTTAATCGATTAACCGTGGCGGTCACGAAACCGCCAAGGTTAATTGACCGATTAACCGTGGTGGTTATAGAAACCTTTGTGTACTAGTGTTCCCAACAGTATGTGGAGGAGCGCGCCGTGTTAATAACAATTCAATGTTTGTAACATCAACAGAAGATTGAGATAGTTTTGTCCTTTATAAGTTGAGTTACTAGAGATTTGGTGTTCAAAATTGGGGTGCTGCCACTGAGAGGATTCACATACACCCAATTACAAGGGGTAGTCCTGTGAGATATCTACCCTTGCGAGAAGCTCCAACGAGAACTAGGGGAACCATGAGCTTTCTGATACCTAGGTTAACAAAACCTTAGGCATGAATTTGAATTCTCTAACTAAATTGTGTTTCATCAATTACTTACTTCCTATGTGCAACAAAAATGCAACTATATATGGGTTGTGCCCGTTAAAGTAGTTCACGTTTAACCAAGTTTCTAGTGAATGGTATTCACAATTATGGCTCTAAATCACTTTACGATGAAAATATATTTAATAATTAATCTGATGGTATTTATTTGATAGTAGAAATATTGATACTTTTCAACATAAATTGGTCAAACTTATAATATACTAAAACCTGACAATGTGCTATAATTGCATTCTTTTTTAGGATTGAGGCATTATTGCATTCAACGTTGTATGATTTACCTTCGTTGCATAGCTTTTACTAGGTTAGTTGATAACATATATAAGTTGCAATCTAGAATTTCAAGCTTTTTTGAGTGCCTCATAGGTCAAAGTCTCTTGATAATATTGAAACTCATCAAGCAATATAGTAAACTTCCTTTCTCTTCCATCTAAGATCAGCAAGCGTAGAGTAACTGAGGCTTGACCTCCACGCTCTGTTGGCCCTCTTTAGTTTATACTTTATACCGGCCATGATCGCTGGCCATTTCCGCCCAGTTAGAAACAGAGAAGCAAATTTCAGTTAAGACAACCAAGAGTAATAAACAAAGTCAGCGAAAAAAATGTATGGCTGCAGCAGATGGGCGGTAGATATTTGATTCAAAGATACAATAAGTAAACGATGAAGACAATGAACTAGTACCCTTGATGTGTGCTTCCAATCAGCGTAGAGGGACCCTCCGAACTAGAGGCTGCGCTGCCTGCTGTGCTTAGGACCAAGATGCTCTTCTTCAAATGATTACCTTTTGCATTTTTCGATTTCATGACGGGACTGTCAAATTTATCTCGAGTCGATAGCTTCATTTGGTGGTCTGGTAGGTGTACGCTGATAATAATATAAGGAGGTTTCAGTTAACGTAATGAAACAAGAAACCTATAGAGACTACAAGAACTAGAATGAGAGAGAAAAAAATGCATCATATATACCTTATATACTTGTAGACGTGCATGTACGTCCAACAAAAACTAACAAGTATCCCTGCTCGGCATTTTGCTAAACTTATTATTAAAAACTGAATGAGATTGTAACGAAGATAAACAAGGACCTCCTCAAGGTAGAATAATAACCCAGCCAACAAAATGCAGTGCCACAGAAACCAGCGACATAGAAGCTGATGAAACTGGCCCAACTGGTGTGTCATGACGAGTTGATCCCTCTTGAAGATACACAAAGCCATGGACGCTGATGATGAAGGCGAGCGAGCTGGCGACTGCGTCAACAACAACCTTAGTCTGGTGGGGAAACTGGTACGGTCGTAAGCTTGCAACGAAGAATATAACTTAACCGATCGAGAGGAAACATACATGGCAAATGCTTCTGATTGCTGAAGGCCTGATCAGGTAGAAACCCAAGAAAAACCCAGTGGAGAGACCTCAACTTGGAAACAATCGGCAGGATGGAAGCGGAGCTTCAATCGGTTTCTCCGTCGGACTGGGGACCTTGTAGTGGAATGGAGGAATACAAGAGGACGAAGACGGAGACTTTGATGCCGGCAGCCGGCTTTGCCTTGGCTTGGGTTTCAGTGACAGAACACAGTGAAATAAGCCAAGTAATACCGTTGGCCTTTGCACTTTGTCCGTTGTGGAGAAAACATATTCGAGTTAAATAACGTAGCCTGGCCGGCACGGCGGAGTCGACGAGTGGAAGTCGAGAGAGGGAACCAAGGAGAGATCAGCCGCTGCCCAAAATCTCTCAACACCAATCGACCAAGAATCCCCTGCCTAAGTTGAAGCCTCCATGGCGCTTTTGGAGATCGTCCCTTCCGCGTCAATTGCTCATGGCAATGGAACCAGTGTTCTCTTCTGCTTTTGGTTCGTGTGGTATGTTTCCTGACCATCACATCAGAAGTCTCTTGCTTCATTCAGATCCTAGTACCTTTTTTTTTTATCCTATAGGAAAAACCACTACCCCTGATTTTCAGTTTGTATAGGTTCACGGCCACGACCAATCACTCCTCTTCGTGCACTGGGCAAGATCTCCCTCTTCGTGTAACTGTGGGGATTCCTCTTCGCCGCGACCGCCAACCACTACGGATTCTTTTAGATGGCTCCACTCCATGCCAGGGTCTTGCCTCATGCGAGGAGGAACTAGTTCCTCGTTCTGGTGACAGCACCGCATCGTATATTGATGACATAAGGGAATCTGGGTTCTTCGCGTCTGCACCCTCTTGGTCCAAGGAGAAACTATTTGCTGTATGGTTCGTATGGTCCTCTTATGAATCTGAATTCTTTCCGTGTGCATCCTCTTCGTACAAGGAGGAACTAGTTCGTATTGTTGGTGCCAGCACCTCATCCTACCCGCGAGAACATTTGGGAATCTGAATTCTTCCAGTCTACATCCTCTTCGTGCAAGGAGGAACTACTTCTCATTGTTGGTGCCTGCACCGCATGGTACAGACAAAACATCCATCTAACCATGTTCAGCGAACTGTCGTTCTTCTGCTGGTTTATTCTTGGATTTCTGTACACCAATCTACACAAGGACCGACATAAGCGGCGATACAGGGTCTACCTCGACCTGGCAACCCATTATTCCCATAAATATTCTACGCGTGTACCAAAATATGTGAGGTAATTTTCCTGTCATGTTCTTATCCATGCCATTCATGCTTCTTGCTAAAAGTTCCATTTTTTCATTTTACACTCTATCAATCCATTGTTCTTACTAGTATACAAAACCATCTTGTACTAGTCATGTTGCTCGCTCGCAACAATTTTGCTGTGCTATTTCCCTGTATCACATTCACATCCATGGTGCCTAAGAGTATCTTAGATGTAGCTAAGAGATTATGTTACTTTGTTTTCCCAATAGGTGTAAAGCAGATTACAAGTTTGATGTCAGAGTCACCTAATAAGGCAGGAATAGTCTCTGAGTTCATTTCCCAATAAGTCATTTTTTTTTACTATAAAACATTTTGCTATATATAGCTGGTGCTTATCCCTGCCTGTTGGTAATCCTAAATACAGTAGTTTTGAGATCCTCTGTGTAATTATGCTACCCTTGTTTTCTTTGGAAGCTTAACATATTTTCATAAATCTCTGTTCATACTTCCCACAAGAAGCACATTGTAGACTAGATGGATCTCTGTTCTTCAGTACACAAGAATGCAAGGCAGAAGGACAGTTTGTGGTTTATTTACAACCCAAATAATGATGCTTGCTCGTGCCATCCCTGTAAAACTTGTTTAGTGAATACTGGTTTTGCTTTCTCTTTGCTTCCACCATTTTGTTCGAAAGCGTGCATTAGCACGTACTTTCCAACTTCCTTTGCTTCCACCATTCATGTCCTTGTTCAACAAGTTCAACAAATCCTAATAACGAAGATTTCTGCATTCTTGGTTAGTGTTTGGGATGCTGCTCTCGACGAAATTGACTCAAGACTTGGATATCTTCTCTCTTTATTGGACTGGGATCTGAAACCATCGAACATCCTACTGGATGAAAAAACGAAGAACCAGCTCTCTGATTTTGGGTTGCCGTCAAGGCTCTTTCAAAACGGACCGCTTGCTGTCATTGTTTTAAGAAAACCTTCAGCAAAAAACATGTCTTTGAGATAAAGACTGGTTCTCACATGACACATCGGAGAACATACTTGAGGTATTCGTCCAGTCTTGTGTGCTGCATTAGGTACTTACCAGCTGTGTCATGTGAAACTAACCTTCAATGTTTGAGGTATACCGTCGATACTGTCTCGCCAAAAATTCCTGTTTCATGGTTTAGTTGCATTGACTGATATTTGCTGTTGTCAGTGTACACCACCACCCACTCATCAAAATGTTGCCGTCTGCTCGCAAGTGGTTGGGTGATATACATACCAGCTGTGCAAGATTAATCACATCGAAGAGGATCTTTGGTACTGCTGAGGCAGGTTGGGCTGATTCCACCCCTCATTTAGTGTCTGAATACATCAGAAAGCACTTCCACATTAGGAACTGGCTCACTGTAAATGAATCACAGCAACATAGGTACTTATTTATCTCATTTTATGCCTGACACCGTTTCCATTGCATATTAGTTCTATGATTTACAATATTACCAGAAATTTGTTAATTAAGATGCTTATCACATTTTTTTTTTATTTTTTTTGAACTGAGACACATTTTTTTATGTTCCTACTGTGGTATATGGCTAGTGATCCTGATTTCCGTCGAGCTGAAAACACCAAAATGGCAGAGAACACAAAAACAACATCTTCTTGGATCATCGCAACTGCTGCTCCACACCATGCAACAGGGGATCGTAACCTCCTTTCTGGCTTCACAATGGAGCATGATGATCTGTTTGTTCATGCAGTCAACCGAGTACCCATGAAGGTCGTTGCCCGTGGCGCTGTTTTTACTGATGCGTTGATCCTTCCTGATGTGTGGTTTGTACCCGGGCTCACAGAAAAACCTGGTGTCAGTTAGCCAGCTTGCTGAGCTAGATCACACCATCGGGTTTGGCCGTGGTGAGTGCTGCATTAGGAGTTCTTCTGATGCCAAGATCGTAGGGAAAGGACGTCTCCAGAAAGACGGACAATATGTGCTGGACTACCTTAAGGTTCCACTTGCCATATGAGGAGTTACATGCTGGATTACCTTGAGAATTCACATTGCTGGTCTTCTCTGTTATGTAATTTGAATAAAACTAGCAGGGTTGGGAGCTGTGGCTCTGTTCCTTAGAGCAGGGCTTCAGACAGTTTGGCTTGTGTCGTATAGACTGTATATGGGCTCTTATCTTCATTTCGATGTCTGTTTAAGTAAGAACGCCTGTGGATTTCGATCAATATGTATTTGTTTCAGTCCATGTATGCCACTCATTATTGCGTCATTTTGAAGTCGTCCTTTGTGATTCGTTTTTATTTAACTCTCGGCTATGGTTAGCTCCATGCTTTAAGGACTCTGCTTTGACTCTGCTTTATTTTTTGATGAAACTAGAATGGCCGGAGTGTTGGAACACGAACAACGACGAGGTCGGAGCGTGGCCACCGGCGAGGCACGACAATGCTCCCGGCGAGATTGGATTAGATGGAAACTAAGAAACAACTTGCACAAGCAAAATAGAAATTATTCACCGCCAAGATGCGGCCCTTTGGTCTTTATTCTTTACTTATATAGATATACATGTCGTATCCACGACAAACTCGAGATTACCGAAGTCCCACCGCGCCGTGCGCCCATCGTCGGCGCGACACGTTTTCTCTGCGATGCGGCGCTGCGTCTTTAATGCTCGCCACGGCGCTACGACCAACTCACACAGGATAAGTCCTGACCTAGCAAGCCACCGGTCAGGCTAATCCCTAGCCTAGCTTATGACTCAACTCTAAGCAACAAAGATTACATGCGTGCAACAATTTAGTTCTAACAAATCACCCCCTAAACTTGATGCACCTTAATGACGCCTAAAGCCTTCCTGAGCTCCAAGAACCTGACACGCCCGAGGGCCTTTGTGAAGATGTCTGCTAACTGATCCGTAGTGCCAATGTGTTCCACCTCCACCTTGCCATCCTCTATGCATTCGCGAATGAAGTGATATTTCGTATCAATATGCTTGCTTCGATCGTGATGCACTGGATTCTTGCTCAGGGCGATCGCTGACATATTGTCCATCAGGAGCTTCACAGTCTCCTCCTTTTTTCCTAGCAAATCACCAAGCAACCGGCTTAACCAAACACCTTGACAGGCTGCCGCGCAGCTGCTGCCACATACTCGGCTTCACATGACCAAAGCGCCACAATCCTTTGTTTTACGTGATGCCCATGTAACCAAGCTGTCGCCAAGGAAATAAACAACTGCTGTGGTGCTCTTCCTATCAGCAACATCTCCAGCAAAGTCACTATCACTATATCCCAACAAGAGTGGTTTGTGATCAATGCCTCGCCCATACTTGCAGCCATACTCCATAGTTCCTTTCAGATATCTAAGAATATGCTTTACCGCAGCCCAGTGTTCTCTGCTTGGAGCCTGCATATACCTGCTGACAACACCGACCGAGAACGCTAGATCAGGTCTGGTGTTGACAATGTATCTAAGGCTCCCAATCATGCTTCTGTATGCTATGGGCTCAATAACCTCCTTTTCTCCCACGCTGAACTTGAGTCTCACCTCCATTGGTGTCACAGTTGAATTGCACTTGCTCATACCTGCCGACTCCAATATCTTCTTAGCATAGGCATATTGATTCAGTGTGATCCCATTTCTCTCTTGCTTTACTTTGATTCCAAGATAATATAGCTTAAAAGGCCTAGATCACTCATGCTGAACTTCCTTCTCATCTCCTCCTTGAAGCAATCAATGTCACTGACATTTGGCCCCGAGATGATCAAGTCATCAACATACACCCCCACGAGTAGAAAAGACTTTTTGTTGTGCCTCTTGTACACAGCATGATCAAGCTTACTTTTCACAAAGCCTAATGCAACTAACTCTTTGTCGAGCTTTGCATTCCAGGCCCGAGGTGCCTGCCTCAACCCATAGAGGGCCTTTCGAGTTTCAGCACCTTATCACCCTTGCCAACTATGAATCCCGGTGGCTATTGCACATAGACTGTTTCAGACAAATCTCCATTCAGAAACGCCGATTTGACGTCCATATGGTGTACTTGCCAACCTCTCTGAGCTGCCAATGCCAATATGACTCTCACCGTCTCAATTCTGGCCACTGGTGCGAAAACTTCATCAAAATCTCCCCTTGCTGTTGTGCATAGCCCTTGGCCACTAAACGTGCTTTGTGTTTCACAATCTGTCCTTCAGGATTTTTCTTAACTTTGAAAACCCATTTGAGACCGATTGCCCTCTGATTTCCTGGCTTGTCACTGACTTCCCAGGTTCTGTTATCTTCTATAGCCTGCATCTCTGCTTGCATGGTCTCTCTCCAGCAACGTTCAGTCATAGCTTCCTCCACCGAGCGTGGCTCTTTTGCAGCCACCAAGCAAACTCCACTATACTTGAACCCAGTAACTTCTTCAGTATTCTCAAGGAGATTAGGAATAGTTCTGTACCACCTTGGTCCACCGTCTGAATCTTCTGAGTCGACACTTGGAGGAGTAGCCCACTGAATTGGATGCGACGATCCTGTTGATCCCGACCCCGAGCTTCCTGAGATAGGCGTGTGTGGAGGTGTACTTTGATCACCTCACGTTGGAATTGACGCAGCCGGTGAGACTGGATCAATGCCTGAATCTGAATCAGCACCCGACACAGCTTCCTGGTCTGTTGTCGGACTGGGAACGTTGTTCGAGTATCGAACATCAAACGTGTATGGCTTTGGTGGTGCTGTCTCTATCTCGCCACCCTGACTGCTGCCATTCTCCACCCAATTCCAAGCCTTCTTCTCATCAAACACAACATCTCGGGATATCATCAACTTGCCGCGAACTGGATCATATATTCGGTACCCTTTGGTACCGGGCTCATAGCCAAAAAACACCCCCGGTATTGCATGGTCAGCAAGCTTGTTCACCCCAGGCCCAACTCTTTTAGCATAAGCAACGCAACCAAAAGTGCATAGATGTCGAACTCCAGGTCTTCTTCCAAACCAAGCTTCATATGGTGTTTTTCCTGTCAGACTCCTCGTAGGCGATCTGTTCAAAATGTACACTGCAGTCTTCACCGCCTCTCCCCAAAACCGTCCTGGCACTTTCATCGTCTTCAGCAAACATCGTGCCATCTCAACGACGGTTTGATTCCGTCGCTCAACGACCCCATTTTGTTGGGGAGTGTAGGGTGCGGTTGTACTGCGGCGTGATGCCATTCTCATTGCAATAAACCACGAACGCACCTGAATTGAACTCTCCGCCTCGATCAGTTCTAAAACTTTTCAGACGACGGCCCGACTAAAGCTCGGCTGCCGTTCTGAACTTCTTGAACAAACCTAGCGCCTCATCCTTGGACGCCAGCAACTCCAGCCACATATATCGACTGTAGTCATCAATGATCAGCATGAAGAACGCCTTACCACCCGGCGTGTGTGGCGTGATCTCCCACACAAGTCCGTATGGACTAGCTCCAAGCCTTCAGTTGCACAGTACGCCAAGGGCTGAGGGAACGGCTTGCGATGCAAGCTTCTTGCGCCGCACCCATCACAAACCTCGCTTGATCTTGCGCAGCAACGGAATCCCCTCCACCATCTCCTTTACTCCAAGCTCCTGCAAGGCCCTAAAACTGAGATGGCCATACCTCGCGTGCCACAGCCACGCCTGATCATCGATCTTGCTCATCAAGCATACAGGTGTGGTGAGATTCACCGACAACAGGTATAACCGGTTCTTTCTCACCGCCCGTATCAACACCGCCGGCTTATGAGATGGACTCTGCCGACGCTCGAACACCTCCATGACACCATGATCTATTTCAACACGGCACCCCCCTTCCTCAAGTTGTCCAAGACTGACAATGTTGCAACGTAGGGATGGGATGTAGTACACTCCTGTAAGCACCCTACGTCCTGTTTTTTCCCGGCGATAGTCACAGCACCTATCCCGTGGATCTCTACCATAGAACCATCACCGAACCGTACAGCACCGCGCACGGACTCGTCAAGGGCTGCCAATGCCTCCTTACACCCTATCATATGGTTCGTTGCTCCTGTGTCCAGCACCCAAGCACCATTGCTGAATTCTGATGGGAACACGGTTCCTGATTCAGGAACACACGATCTTCGACGTTCCTTGGCTGCCGCACAGATTGCACTGCACTGTGCCACCATGAGCGCCCTCGCTCCACGTCGGCGTTTGCATGATGTGCTGAATCCTTCCGGTCATCATCCTCCATCTTCGTCTTGCATTCTTTTTTTTCATAGTGCCCGCAGATGCCGCACCTCCGGCACCTACCTTTGCGCTTCGGTGTGCCCAGTGAAGTCAGCTTCTTCTTTGTGCCACGCGACTCAGTGCCGCCTTGCCCTCCAGTCTTTTCTTTCTTCACATACCGTGCACCTCCTTTGCCACCAGATGAAGACGACGACTCGGAGCGTGGCCACCGGCGAGGCACGACAGTGCTCCCGGCGAGATTGGATTAGATGGAAACTAAGAAACAACTTGCACAAGCAAAATAGAAATTATTCACCGCCAAGATGCGGCCCTTTGGTCTTTATTCTTTACTTATATAGATACATGTCGTATCCACGACAAACTCGAGATTACCGAGTCCCACCGTGCCGTGCCGCCCATCGTGCGCGACACCGTTTCTCTGCGATGCGCGCTGCGTGCGCAATGCTCGCCACGGCGCTATGACCAACTCACATAGGATAAGTCCTGACCTAGCACGCCACCAGTCAGGCTAAACCCCTAGCCTAGCTTATGACTCAACTCTAAGCAACAAAGATTACATGCGTGCAACAATTTAGTTCTAACACGGAGCTCCTACAGGAATATATGTAAACAAATCAAATAGTCCAAACTTACAAAAGAGAGAGTGACTTACAAAGAAAGCTCAAGAAACATAAAAGGAAATGGAAAAAATTAGACTAAAAGGTTGAATCAGCTGTTTTAGTGATTGAATCCATTGAGTGAAACTAGCTGAGGAGCTGGGTTTAACTCTTGAAGAAATGAGATTTAACTCCAGAAAAAATCTCCTTTTGCATTCCTCAATGGAGCTCAAGTTAGCTTAAAAAATGAGTGTGTTTTGGGCAGTTCAAGTAGTCCAGCACATAATGATGAGAATCTCCATGAAGAACTAAGACTGAAGCTGGGTCCCGAGACCATCAAGATTACTCAGCACACCTGCATTTGTAGTCACCAAATTGATAATCCCCCAACACTGCCAGGTGAAAGGACAATGGAAGAAAAGATGCTCAGCAGTCTCTTCTATGTTCTGATTACACAAAACGCAGTCAAAGCTTTGAAGGTCCATGTTCTTACTTCGACTCTGCTTTGAGCCTTTCATGGACCGATCAACTCATCTATTTCACTGCTGAATATGGAGCCCGAGCAAGAACAAAATGCAGAAGTGTTGAAATGTTTATGTAACTGTATTTTTATTCCATTGCCTAGAACCACTGCAAAAGGCTAAAAAAGAAAAACCACCAATGCATGTGTTGCTGTTCCTTGTCCAGTTTAAAGTTAGCACATAATTCTGAAGAATGGAAGTAATATACAGGATGAAGTATACCTTGAGACTATCCGCACTCACGTTTCTCTATTTACTTGCTCTACACATCTTGGTCATCAAGATTCTAGCACTCATCCTTCCTTTAGACTAGCTGCACCGGTGTTCTCGCAAATGTCCCGGTACAGCATTTAGCGTGAAAAAACGGCTGCAGCGGGAGCCGGTATCCAGCCAGATGGCACTCCACAACCGCTCGACCCTATATAACCGGATGTACTTTTACGTAAAAGCTGTCGGCGTGGGGGAGAGCGATAGGGGAGAGAGGTGAGCATGCAACAACGGGCCCCACCGTTTATATAATTAAAAAATGTTATAACACACAAATAAAAAAGACCAAATTAATTTTTGATTGCACCATTGAATTGTATAATTAAATTCTATAAAATTAGATCTCACATGGATATATTTAGATTTACAAGTAGACCCCACTATTGGTAGTTGGTATAGAGTAGAGATAAAGTGATGGGTGCGGGAGAAGGTGTTGTAAAGGAGGGAATCTTGATTACCGGGATGTATAGAGGAAGTAAATAAAGAAAATGAGTGGATAGCCTTATGTCTCTACTTTGTACCAACTACCATAAGTGGGGCCCACTTAGAATATTATCTAACTATATAACCATGTGAGATCTAGTTTTGAAAGATTTATAAAAATGAATTTAACGGTGTAATCAGAATTTAATTTTGATTTTTTTGTTTGCAGGTATAACATTTTTGTAGTTATTATCATCGTGGGGCCGTGCTGATGCTCTCCTTTTTCTCATGCTGCGCATGTTTATTTTGGTCATTTCTCCATGCAAGGCCTTTTGAAAAATCAATTGTAGTAGTTCATTGAAAATATTCGGCATCTATTTATAGGATTTACAAATTAATTTGTAAGGGCGGCTAGATTACAACAACATCACAAACAACATCACCACAATACAATAGCAAAGGTAATCCTAGACCAAGCCAAAAGTCGCCAACGGAACGTCGATTTGTGCCACCTCCAAAGAACATACTCGCTGGTTTCACCATGGCCCTTGTGCCCTGCACCACTCCTCATAGCCACTACGATGTCTGCCCTCCCTCTGAGGCCTAGGATCCCCGGACACGGCGACCTCCCTGCAAGCTGATAGGGACATCCTTCAGCAGATCTAGGCCCTGGTACCACCATCCAACATCGTCCATGCGAAGGAAACAAAGGAAGGGGATGGTGGTAGTGGTGAAAACAACACTCGTAATTTGATTTTCCAGCACCATCAAGGAGAGCATTGACGAAGCAGAGATACCCTAAAGGAGGACACTCGGTCAGAGCATCGGCAACGACCAATAGCTAGGGCTTGTCTCACCCAAGGTGACAACAAGAACATGGGGGAGGGGGAGAGCAAACGAAGAAAACATGAAGCTGCAGCATGAATTGGAATCTACCCCTCCATAGTAGCGCCCACAAGAGGGTCCCAACATTGTTGCATCGCCGCCACTTGCTCTAGATAGCTAGGTCTAAGTTTTCACCAGGAGGAATGGGACAACAACTACAATCATTTGGGTAGGGTGCTGACATCACTGATGCCTAAAATGAGGTAAACTGTGCCGGAGGGTCATGCATGGCTCTCGGCTAAGGGCCCGCTAAACCCATGAACTATAGGCGTTTCATTTTGTCAAAAAAAAGAAACAAGGAGGACAAGCCCAAGGCACAACGCCGTGCATCCTTCCTTCACCGTTGACAACCAAATGGGGCGCTAGACAACCAAATCATATATCGCAAAAGCCGGAATATGCCCCCACCGTTTGAGCCCTTCCCGAAGTCAACGTTTTCAAACTACGTAATTATATATTAAAATATATAAATATTTATGTTAAGTAATTAGTATCATTCGATCTTTAAGTCTAGTTTTTTAATAAATTTATCTAGAGATATAAATGTTGCACATATTTACTACAAACCTAGTCAAAGTTGTTGTGCACCGACATCTAAAAGGGACATGTTGGGGGTCATAGGCTACCATGTTGGGGGCCACCATGCCAGCCGGGCTGGCATGTCGAGGCCCTAGCTAGATCCGGCGGCGGGGGGTGCTCGCCGGTGCTGCCATCGTCTAGGGAAGGACAACCATTCATGGGGAGCCTCTCGCGCCGCTTGTCTATGGCCGCCACACCACTATTACCACACAAATTATTAATAGTGGCTATTTTTCCATTAACCGCGGTGATTTTTGTAACCACGGTGTGACCGCGATGGCGCCTCCGTTAGTGAGGCGCCTCCGCCCGGCGAGCCGCCGCCGTGCCGTTGGGAGGGGAGGGTTAGGTGTGGCTAAGCGCAAGCGTGAGGATAGTGTGAGGGTGAGGGGCGCCTTGGTGAGGATGAGGAGAGGGTGAGCCGGCCTTTCGTGGGAGAGAAGTGAGAGAGCTAACCCCAACTTCCTGTGTGGTTTGAGCTTTTTTTATTGGAAGTGGGCCTCTGCCACTTTTTTGGTGGTCGGCCTTTTATAAAAAATGCCACCGCTAATGTATTTACCGTGGAGTTTCAAAAACCGCCATGGTTAATAAAAAAACAACCATGGCAGTTATTTTTAAAACCGTCGCGGTTAATAAAACTGAAGTGTCATGTAAAATCATTTGTGTAGTAGTGCACTTGGAACAACTCCGACAAGTGAAGCCCGATCTGGGGCAAGGGCCCCTTTGGATCTGGGCGAGGTTACTCGATCCAGTGCATGGTCACCGGGTTTGGTCCAGGGCTCGGTTTTGGACCCTGGCGGGCGGGATCTGGTCGCCGGGCCTAGCCCGCATCATCACGCAGAGGCCACCGGCCAGGACGCCATCTATACGTCTCCACCTGTCGTGCACTTGAGCACCCTTTGGAGGCCCTCTACCTCACGCGCCTGTATATGGTGGAGGTCACCGGATCCGGACCAAGACGGCAGAGATCTATAGCCATCTTTGGTGGTCTTCCCCAGCATTGGTCAACCTTCTCCACCATGGGGCAAAGATACAAAGGGGGAGAGGATGGGGGAGGAGAGGAGGGGGGGGGAGGGTTTGCGGCGGGGGGAAGCATTGTTGGGCACCGCTGCTGGCCGCCACCACTGCACACCGGAGCAGCAGCGGTGGCGGTGTGTGGTTGGAGCGGTGGTGGGCATGTCGCCCCCTGAGTGACCCTAAGATGACGCTTGGGGGCTCTATTATACTCCCACCGTCCCAAAATAAATGTCATTCTCGCGTCCCAAGAGGAAAACGTTTTCAAAATGCCGACAATTATATATTAAAATAAATGAATATTTATGCTAAGTAATTAGTATCATCGGAAAGATCTTTAAGTCTAGTTTTTTAACAAAATTATTTGAATATTTAAATATTGCACGTATTTTTCTACAGACCTAGTCAAAGTTGAGAAAGTTTAACCGGCACGCTTCCCATAACGTCATTCTTTTTGGATGGAGGAGTATGTTTTAAAGCACAACACTGGTTATTCTTGTACATTGGAACAGAAAAACACGGTAAATGCAGATATGATAGCGGAGATGGCATATTTATTATACTACAGAAAATACTTGACAGGTCACAACATATCGTACGTACTAGGACACAATTGGACATGATGGAAATATTGTACCATCGTACCAGGACAAGCGAAGCTGTAGCATGAGCCAGGTTTGCGAGATCACCGGAGAGAGGGCCAGGAGAGTGATGATGGTTATGGGATCGTAGAGTGATGATGGTTATGGGATCGTGAGGAAATCGAGGTGGTACAGGCCATCGTCGTCGTGCATGCGGCCCTTGCCAACGATCTTGCCGCTGCTCCGTTCCCTGACTGAGCACTGGCCGCCGCCGAACATGACGAGGTAGTCACGTTCCGCTAGCTGCTGCACGGATACCAAGTTGACTCCGGTACGCATGCCAGGGACGTACAGGACGTCGGTGAAACGGAAGTTGTCGCAAGACACAGTGCCGATGCCGGCGACGGCTAGTCGAGTTCCGTCGTGCGCCAGGTAAGTGGCGGCGGCGGCGCTGCTTGCTGGTGGTGCCACCGCTGTGATGAGCGCCGGCGCCGACGAGAACACTGACACGTTACTGGCCACGTGGCAGGCAGCTCTCGAATCCAAGATGAAACACGGTAGAAAAGGCTTATTGGCCGGTGATTTGAACCCCGAGCTCATCTCGGACATGCTCCCATGTCTGTGCTGGGATCGATGGCCGTCCGTGCTGGGGAGGCCATCTTCTTGTTTCAACATTTCTCCATCTTCTGCATCTTGCAGTAGTTTCGCATCACGTTTTTCTGAGATTTCCACAAGCCTTTGCTTTGGGTTGTCAGTTCCTAGAATCCTTTGCTTTGGGTCGACGTCTTGTCTAACAAAAAGAAAAAAAAGGTTTATATGTACATTAGCAATTGAGGCATCGAGCTGCAGGTCAACCACGGTGATGGATGGATGAACTGGAAAAACTGGAAACCGTACCTGGTAGACAGGATGACTTCATCGTCGGTGCAGCCAGGTCGCCGCTGTGGTGGACCGGTGAACAGAGTGGAGAACCATTCCTGCAGCAGGTACAAGGAGAAGAAAGGAGGAGACGGCGATGCCATGGCAATGTCTGCTCAAGGCATGATGTACGAGAAAATGAGGAGAGATACGGCGTGCAAGTTTACACACTGTCACAGCAGGCAACAAGACATGGATGACTCCGCCGGACCCTCGTCACTACGATGGGGGTGGGCATCTGGCGGGACTGTCGATGATGCCCGGGCCTGGCGTTAACAACAATGTCGGTCCATATGCCGGATAAAATAGTATGATTCATTGTGCAGAAAAACCGATTCGAGTAGGGTTTGGTGTCCTCGGGTACTCCGGCAGCATGGGTGTGGATGTGGCAAGGGAACCCGCGCGGAGATCCCATATGTATCCAAGCGATCATAGGATAGGAGAGAGCCAGGGGGCGATTCCAATTCCTTGGTCTCTCTGCTTTGTTCATTCTTGTTTCTTGTAGAAACCGACGGCAACTTCGCCGGCCGGCCTGTGTTGTCAGTTTTCACCCTGGTGTCTGGTTCGCGGGCAACCATGCATTTTCCTCCCGCTTTAACAGCTTTATAGGACAGGGGGTTAGAGTCTGTGTCCCCTCTCCCAACATCTCCCAGACTTTTGGTTACACTGTCTCCCTACCATCACTACATTCACCTCTTCCTACTTGGCTTTTTGGCTCCTCCACGCCATAGAATTCTACCTCTTGCACACCCCTGGTGGCGGCATGATTAGGCCAGCCTGCAGGTGGTGTTAGGTTTTGGTGCCAACGGGGAGAAGAGCATACAGCATAGTAATGGCGGCAGAGGAACAGGTCGAAGCCCTGGTCCCTGCTGAGGGAGACGCTGCTGCAAGAAGCCGCCGCTTGACATGGCTCAAGTCGCGGTTTATTCCAGGCCTCATGCTCTTCTCTAGCCTGGTGGCAACCTTGCGCTCAAACCTGCTTGCGGCCATCATGCCTCCCATCCCGTTGGAGGTCCTCGTGTGGGGAATAACCGGCGCCACACTTCTTGGATGCTCATACGCTTTATTCTTGTACAATGACGGAAAGGTGTACCTACTGCCATGCTCCTCACAGTTGTCTTATTGCTCCCTCTATCTCCAATAATTTCTAGATTTTTCATGAATGAAACTTTTAAATTGGACAGAATTTACGGAAAAGATGGCTCGGGCACCGCACAAGAGCATGTTAATTAGGAATTTAGAATTACTGTGCTGGCATATCGACCACATGAAACATTGAAGAACAGCTTGCAAAACAGAAGAGAGGGGATCAGAGCAGCACAGCTGCGATGGACTACCTTGTCCAAATGTGCACGGTGATCTATGGCACCGTCGTCGTTCCAATGCTAGCAGTACAGCACTGGTTGAGAAAGAAAAGGAGGTCCGAGGGGAGTAGCACCAATTTTTTGTATGGGATTAGGGAGAGGAGGGAGCAAGGAGTGCGGTTATACGCCACTGCCTTCCGTGATTGAAGGGCGCACAAAGCGGAATGATGGGGCGGGGCTTGACTGGTTTTTTGGAAGGGTTCTAATACGAGTACTATTGGATGGGTGGAAACGGGTCACACTATGAAATAGGTTGAGGCGGGTTGTGTTGACGACACAAACGGGTTGGAATGGGTTGGGGCGCTATGGTCATAGAACGGCGCATAAGTCGCATATTTCCGTCGTGAGTTCGGATTGGGGCATTGGACCGACGGGGAGAATCAAAGGGATTTGAAATATTGGGGCCGGTGGTAGTTAGAGCTGTTGAAATATGGGTAGGGTTGGGTTTGGGGCGGGTTCAACCCCACTAGCAGGTGGGGGGAGGAAATCAAAGGGATTTGAAAGAAGTGAAGAATGTGGACTGGTGGCCAGGAGAAGTGAGAGTAATGGTAACATGCAAACTAAGGTTTCTTTTTGGAGGGCCCTTGCGAAACCAGCCCTGCAACCGTGCCTTGCTCAGTCGGCACTATGAGCTTAGGGAGTGCACAAAGGATGGCACTAGCTAACGGGCTATGCTGATTTAGGCCAAGCTACCACACCTTTGTGCACTCAAGATCAACCACATGACCCTATAACCACGCCACCCCCGCTCTCAGGTTCCTTAGGCTATCATCAGTGGAGAGTTTTGTTCGTGTTTAAGAGCGTCACATGGTCTTTCACAGAAAAACACACAAACCTAAAAAATTACCATGTTCCAATGGAAGCCTAACCCTTTATTTTTTTCGTTATTTTCTCCCAGATGGGTCTGCTGGCTACCTTTGGAGGTGTTGCAAGACCGGGAAGACGTCTCATCGCAGACACAGGTGCCAGCATGCACGCTGTTGGTGACGCGGAGATCCTTCAGGACCTCCAGCTCTTCGCTAACCCCAAATCGGTGGAGATGGCAAATGGTACCGTCCAACATGTCCTGGGCTTTGGCCGCATAGAGTGGGGTCCCTTCAGTATTCCCAAGGTGTACCTCGTCAAGGGGCTTGAGATTAGCGTGATATCTATCAGCCAGCTCGATAGGGACCACGAAATGCACAGCTGCTTTGGACAGGGTAAAGGTGAGATTATGCTGGCGGACGGCACTGTCGTCGGGGTGGCCATCCTTGACAACAATGACGGTATGTACGTTCTCCGCTTCCTAGAGGTGTCGGAGCCTGCCCAGGAGTAACAAGTGTGTACAAAAACATAGCACGTGCCAATCCGGTATTCAAAACTTGGTCGTGACCATCGTGCATAAAGGTTTTGTTCCAGACTTAAATTTGTAGGGTGTGCATATATAGTTCGACATGTCTTCCTGGAGGAGCCAAAGCCAGTGAGAAGTGTGTAAACAATCACAGCACATGCTTATCCAGTTTTCTGAATTTGATCGATAACATCGTGCAGAAAGGTTTTGTTTCAAACTTACATATGTAGGTGCACATAATATAGTTCGACATGTCTCCTATTATCTCCTATTATCTCCTATTAAAGAGAGGACTCACATTTTTTTTTTTTTTTTTTTGACCAGGAAAGACTGTGGGGGAGTTCCCCACAGTAGGTGATTTCATTAAATTAAATAACAGAGGAGTTCAGGAATACATACAGGGAATTAACTGAAAGCATCTAACTGCATACTGAAAAGATGATTTCAAATCATCCTTAAATCTAACAGATTGTAAATGAGATTGAGCTACAAAGTTTGCTAGCCAAATGTTTGGTGTAGGGAGTCTTCTTTGAAAGATCTTGTCATTCCTGAGCTTCCATAATTCCCAGGTTGCTATCATCGCAGCTTCGACGAATGCCGGGGTTGGATTCACAGTCCTAGCATGATTAAGTCTGTCCATAATACTCATATTCATATTCCAGGTTATTCCAATTTTCTGCCAGCAATCAATTGTGAATGGACACTCAAAGAATAGATGTTCTATCGTTTCCCTGGAATTAGTATCACACATAACACACTCTGGCCCCCCCTGAATTTGTAGGTTTCTCCTGAGCAGCATATCCCTGGTGTTTAATCTATCCACCAATATGAGCCAGATAAAGAATTTGATTCTTGGGGTGCAACTAGATTTCCACATTACCTTGTATATAGGGTGAGCATCAATACCCTTAAATACCGATGAGTAGAATTTCTTGGATGTGTATATGTTCCCCCACATGGGTGTCCATTTATCAGAATCTTGCTCATCATATTCTAGGGTCTGCAAATGTTGCTGCAAGTTTTCTAGTTCCTCTAGAGCCTCAACTGAGAGTGGCAGGATGAAAATGGAGTCAAGATCTTCCCCCTGCATTACCTCATAAACTGAGCTATTCTCATTTCTTGCAAAAGAGGCTAATCTTGGGTATTTGATAGAGAGGACTTCATCAGTCCACAGGTCGTCCCAGAAGCAAACAGTCTTGCCATTTCCAATTTGACATTTTGCAATTCCTCTGAAGAGAGTACTCGAGCACGAGAATATCTTTCCACCAGAAAGAGCCAACCTCTCTGGATGCATGTGGGACCTTGTTCACATAATATTTGTTCAGACCATTCTTACCCAAGGAATGTCTTCTCTATTATAGAATTTGCTTAGATGTTTCATTAATAGAGCATCATTCTGCAGTTTGAGATTGATGATACCTGTTCCACCTTTATCTTTGGGCATTTGTACTGTTGGCCAAGCCACAAGATTTCCACCCTTCTTTTTTTCTGAGTTTCCTCTCCAGATACACTGCTTTCTAGATCTATCCACAATATCAATGGCACCAGCTGGGAATTTGATTGTGCACATTGCATATGTGGTTATTGGGGTAATGGCAGAGTTGATCATTTCCAGTCTTCCACTATAAGTTAACCATATGGAGCAGGCTGATAATCTTCTTTCAACTCTGTCTAATAAAGGTGTAAGATCTTCTACTCTTGGTTTGGTGGTTCCCATTGGCAGACCAAGGTAGGTGAAAGGCATTTGACCAATATCACACTCAAAGGTGTTTGCAAGGAAATTGATTTTCTCTGGACTGACATTAATTGGATACATGTGGGATTTCCTGTAATTCACCTTTAGCCCTGTAGAGATAGCAAAGCTTTCTAGCATATCCTTGAGAAAAATTAACTGATCTTCATCAGCTTGAAGGAACAGCAATGTGTCATCTGCATATTGTATTATTGGGAAATCTTCACCATCTTGGGGTAAGGGTTGGCATAAGAAATTCATATCTGCTGCCCTGTTTATTAGGATCTGCAACAGTTCAGCAGCAATGACAAACAGAAGTGGTGATAGGGGATCACCTTGCCTGACCCCTCTTTTACATTTGAAAAACTTTCCAGGGACCCCATTTAGCAGCTCTGCTGATGAGCCTGAGGATAGGATCATCTTCATCCATTGTATCCATCTCTCTGGGAAGCCAAAATTCTGCATCATTAGGATGATAGTTGAGTGTTCAATAGTGTCAAAGGCTTTCTCAAAGTCTAACTTAAGAATAATTATCTCTTTCTTAGACTGATGACATTGGTGTATATATTCAAAGCTCCATGCAAGACAATCTTGTATTGTCCTTGTCCTTATGAACCCATACTGATTCTGATGCACTAACTCAAGAATCACCATTTGTAATCTGTTAGCCAGAATTTTGGTAATCAGCTTCAGTGATATATTCAATAGTGATATTGGCCTGAAATCATTAACAGTTTCAGGATTTTCTTTCTTTGGAACCAGTGTGATGAATGACTTATTTATGCTGTCCAAATTAATCTGACCAAAATAGAAGGCTTGGCATAACTCATAGAAATCATCCTTCACTATGTGCCAGCATCTTTTCAGGAATAGCCCATTAAATCCATCAGGTCCTGGTGCTTTATCCATTGGCATTTTTTTAACAATCTTTGTCAATTTCCTCTTTACTTATTTCTTACGTCGGGCAATCAAGACCACTCACTGGATGTATCAACTGCTGAAGGTCAAAGGACATAGTTGGGGAGGAGGTGCTGCCCATCCTGTTTCTGAAAGAAGTCCAGAGAATGCCTGCCTTGCCATCATGATCATGTATCCAAATACCACGATCATTTTTCAGTTGTGTAATGGAGTTTTTCCTGTATGAAATAGTGGCCATAGCATGAAAGAATTTCGTACATTCATCTCCAAACTTTATTACGTTGACTGTATATCTATTTCTCCAATATATGTTTTTGTATTTTAACCATGTCTGAAGCTGCCTCTTGATTATATTCCTCAGATTTGCCTCTGGGTTATACAGTCCTCTTTGATCTTCAATTGAGTCAAGCAGATTGATGACAGCATTGCGATTAGAGATGAGTAATCTCAGATTTGAGATTCTCTTACTCCATTTTTTTGAGCTGATCTAAGCTGCTTGAATTTTGCAGACATCTGTCTTGCTTTGTGCGGCATTGATTGTGAGGAGAGCCGGCTATTTTGTACCACATCTTTGAAATCATGCTGTTCTGCCCAATAGTTTTCAAACCTGAAAATATCAGCTTTGGGAATTTTTGTACCAATCACTATTTGACAAGGCAAATGATCGGATGTTATTTTGGCCGTGGAATCACTTCGGTGTTTGGGTATTCAAGAGTCCAATTTGCTGATGAGAAGAACCAGTCTAGCTGTTCTAGCAGGGGATCTGCCTGCATGTTGCTCCATGTGTATGCTCTACCTTTTAAAGGTAACTCTATTAAGCCCAGATGTCCAATGGCATCATTAAAAATTAGAGTATCCTGGAAATTCCCACCTGGCCTGTTTCTATTATCCAGTGATCTATAGAAGTTAAAGTCACCTATGAATAGCCAATTATCATCATCATTGATGTTGTGATTTCGAAACCAATCTATAAAGCGTGTTCTGGCTGGTTCATCACAAGGGCCATATACTGTTGATAACAACCATTGGTCACCATTATGCAATGAGGAGAACTTTACAGTTAATCCAAACTGTTGTTTATCAATAACCGTGGCATCAAACAGAGAGCTGATCCACACTACTAGGATCCCACCTGAAGCTCCCATAGGCGGGATGAAGTCAAATTTATCAAATCTTCGAGGAGCAAATTTCCTAACGTAGCTCATGTCAAATTGTTCACGTTTTGTTTCTTGCAGGCATAAAACTGAACAGGCACTTTCTTCAATTTTATCTCGGACAGCATCCCATTTTTTCACATCATTAATTCCCCTAATATTCCAAGCATAAAACATTCCAATTTCGTGTATTCATTGGGAAACGGTTTGGGGTGGGAGAGAGTTGATGCTAACACCACTAGGGTTATTAGCCACAAGATTAAGCAATCAAAATTATCCATCAGATGACCAGCTGACCAAGCACAACCGATAAGAACATAACAGGTACCAACAAGATATGTCTGATGCTTAAAGAGCGGCATGGAGATCCACACAAACTTAGTTTGGGAACAGCTAAATAAGGGACATAGGTGCACATAATATAGTTCACATAGTGACATAAACTAAGGACACAGCAGCTGAGTTTCTTGTGACAGGCAGGCCCATGTTTGATGATACAATTTTCTTCTCCTCCTTCAGGCCTAGTCCTCCTGTCCCAACTCCTTCTTCCTTTATTCTGTGTCATCATTAACAAAAGTTTGGCTGCTTGGCGCCTGCAAGAGCGCATCATCTGTGAGATCACTAGGATCCACACCACATTTAATCCCCCAACTCTGAAGAGTGGCTAGAGAAAGTGGCTTAATCTCACCTGTTCTCTCATCCACTTCTACTGCCCAGTTGGTGGAGCGTTTAGAGGGCTTCTTGTCGATTCTGACCGAGCAATAACCCTCCTTTCCTGCTGAAAGTTGTGTGCTGCGTCGTACCGAGGATTGGGTTAGGGGGGTTCTAGAATCTGAAGAAGAGATGAGAGATGGGAGGCACATACCCTTTCTCTTTAAGCTCAAACCTTGTTTTTGAGCATCCCCAACTGTTTCAGTGGGCTGTAATGGGCTGGGCCTTGTTTCTTCAGTTTGAATTTGAATTGATGGGCCAGAAACACTCTCTACTTCTTCCTCATCCAGTTCCATCCCTTCTGTTTCTACCATAGTTGTAGGATCAATCCCATCAACTAACTGCACAATTCCAGACTCATCAATAATCATGAGTGGGGTTGGTGCTTGAGTCTCCACCTTCTTTGTTTCATTTGCTTCAATTAGCATGTGTAGAGCTTCAATCAGGGTGGTAGAGTTGTCTGGACACCACAGAACCATTGCAAGGTTGTCAGTATGCATGTTGTCATTGTGAGCAGATCCCTCTGATAGGAGCTCACTGTCTACTAGGATTGGGTCCATTGCAATGATAGGTGGAGCTGAGCTGCTGGTACCCGGAAGACCCTTCCTGTGGAATAAAGAGATGTTGGCACAATGACTTCTGACAGCTAGGAAACGAGCCCTTGCCTCTGCCTGACTTGAATCAGCTTCATTGGATGAACTACTGTCATCAGAGAGATCAAAGAAGTTCTCCAGGTTTAGGTCAGGGCCAGTTGCTCTCAGAAATTTCATAGAAGAGCCAGAGAGATCCAGATCCAGCAAATCCTGTGGCACAGCAGGGTGTTGGGCTGGTTGAGGACCTTGCATCTGATTGGGGTTGCCATTATCATCCACTAGCACCTGAGGATCCCAAGCAGGCCAGGCATCAGCTTCATCATCCTCATCCATTTCATCATCTTCCTCATTCTCTTCATCAATCTGCATATCATTTTGAGCTGGCTGAAACTGGATAGGATTGAAAACCTGAGCTGGCATAGGATGTGGGTTTCCACCAAAAAATCCCAGATTAGCTGCTGCTCCCTGTAACTCGTTCTGCCAATCTGGCTCCAATGGATTTGCACCCATGACCACAGGAGCATGTTCTGGATGTGGTTCTCCATCAAAGGGGACATTATCCTCATCAGCGGGGAAGGCATCAGGGAAATGCCCATTCAGAATGTAAACAGGGGCAGACCAAGATCTCCCCATGCCACCCACAATTGTTCCTCTTGAAACCACCAAACTTCTTGGTACTCTATTAGGTTCCAGTAAGAGAGCTTGTACAAGAATTCTGGATTTGTTTTCATCTCTGTACCATTCCAACAATCTACCAAAAGGAGCTACTGCAGCACGAATGTAAAGATCCTTCTGAAAGTCGAGCGGGAATGACAGGAACATCAACCAGCAAATGCGCGTGTAGGTACAGGATCTATGATTAATACCCTCATCATGCCTTACTACCCTGACCTCATGATTATGCCCAAGCTGAAAAGGTGAATTCCTGACTAATTTCTCACGCTGAGCCACCGTACGCAGTTTGATCAGACCAAGCCCCAGAGGCGACAGAAACGCAGATTCAATCTGAACTCGCTGCTCATGTTCTAGGAAGTCACATACCACGTTTAGATGAGGACGTAGCTGGTTGACATCCTGAGGCATCGGGTTGATGGACACAATGGCGTAGTCTTCATGCTCCCGAGTGGGTTCTCCACCTAGGGCCATCCTTCCTCGCGCCGGTCTCTGCCAACCATGATCAATGGTGAGCCCAGCCACCAAGAAGGGTTGCGGGTTCACAGGGAAGTTGGCCATGATGCCTCTTTCACCGCCGGGGTGGCTCTTGGTGGTTGTGGTGTTGTCGTCACCGCAGGGCGGCGGCGACGACGATGAAGATGGGGGTTTTTTGCCAAGCAGAGGTAGGGAAGGCGAAGAGTTCAGGGAAGGCTCCGGAATTATTGCCTGGTTGTTGGATATGCACTGTTCACCAGTTAAGGAAAAATCTAAGTCCACCACCGGTGCACGAGAATCGAGGTTAGTTTCCTTGCCTTGCTTATCCAGAGCTGATGTGCATTGGGCTGCCATGGCAATCTTGGGCCTCCATTCCAATCGAGGGGCGCTACTAGTTGTTCTAGTTTTGGGTATCCATTCCCGAATTGGAGGTCTGTTCTCGCTGCGACAAAAGCGCTGGATATGGCCCAAACACATACACCTTGAAAAGCCAATGTCGCGGAAATGAGATAAAACTTGGTTTCTGTTTTATCTCATTTCCGCGACATTGCTGAATGCCACTTGGACATTTACACGTTCCAGGGGGGGCAGTCAAACATGTGATTGACCCCTGGGTTGTAACATAAACCCAAACTAGCAAGCTCTTGTGCAAAACGAGTTATTTACAACCCGGATCAAGGAAAACTCCCAAGCAATTAAATTCATGGGCTAAGAGCTCAAGGACATCTGTAAAGAACATACCGCTGGCGCACAGTCTAGAGCATGAGACCTGATCTGTTCTTTTAAAAAGTTTGAATCCACTTTCAATTGAACACGGGAGATACCATGCATTTCAGCCGCTTCTGGCGCTTCGTACATTCCATAGTCGTCTGAGCCGTCAGAGGATCCCACACATAGCCAGTATTGCCTGCCCCCTGCCAAAACATGATCACTAGTGTGGTGACTGTGGTCTCATAATGAATGCCCAGCGAAATCATTTGTTGAGTTCTACAACTTTGGTGCTCATGCTTTCTTTAGCCGAAATCATGTGATGATTCAAAATGTTATTTCAAGTTGTTTTTTAAAATTCAAATTTTCAAATATTCATAAGAAAAAATGGCCAAAATAATGGAAGTAAGAACAAAATAACTTGATAGACCATGATTTTATAAAGTCTTAGCAAAAAATCATCACATTTGGAGTTATTATGAGGGACAAAGTCTAGTTACAAGTTTTAACCATAGATTAAAAGAGGAGTGAGAATTCTTCAACGATTTAAAATAAAATTTCAAACAATAATTCAAATCATCAAATGAACTCAAATGAAAAAGTAGTGAACAACAAAATTTTATAACTTTTTGAGGTCTACTACTTTAATTTGATCATTTGACCATCCAAGATCATTTCAAAATTTTTAAAATTTGAGTACCTGATTTTAAATATTCAGCGTCTGTTTTTCTCTTTCGACTCACATCACCATTGTCGACTTATCGTTTTTCATAACATACATGACCATTGACTTATCATTTTTCTTAACATAGTGAATCTAGTACTGTACTTATATACTTAATACATATTAGCAGTTCTGCAAACAAAATGTAATACAAAAAATTTTCTAGTGCATACAAGATGACTCCAGTACACAACATAACGGTTCAAACCAGTAAAAGAAATATAAACAAAGGATAGTCCTTCGAGGCTTCGAGCAAAGCAATCGTAAGAGATAACAGGTAACTAAAAAGATCCATAACGAACTGCCATAGACCAAGAAGATGTAGATGTAGGCGGCACCCTGGAACAGCCTTGGGATGAGGAACAGACCAAGCCTTAGTTGTTGATGACCGTCGAGCCACCATGGTGCTTGCCAGGGACGAAGCCAGGAAAAAATTTTAGGAGGGGTTGGGTGTAGTTCATTCATAGATTAATGATGAAATTTAGAAAATACACCATGGGAAATAAAGGATTAAGTTCATTTTTACTTGAAATATTAAGGGGTGCTCCACGTGCCCAGGAGCCGGAGAGAGGGGGGGGGGGTTGCCCCCTATTGGCTCGGTCGCTGGTGACTGCATATATAGGTGGAGTTAGAAACCAGGTGCCGGGTGCACATATCGGTGGAATTAGAATCCAGGTGGGAGTTAGAAACCAGGATCTCCTCATCTGGCGCCGGTGCAGACGTCCTTTTTATTTGTCACCCATCTGGCAATGGCTCGGGCGCGCAAGGCATCAACTCATGATGACAGGAATCCATTTTGGTGTGGTACCGAGAGGGAGGTGTTGGATTGGGAGCGTGCTGCATGATATCGAGGCCGAAAGGGTGAGGAACAAAATATCGGCTTAGGCTACTCCCAATGAAGACTCATAATTTCTATGTTCTTTTATTAAATTTTGCTAATGTGACACTTCATTTGTTGAGGAAAGAGAGGGGAAAAATAAGAAACCACATCTAACATAGACGTCGAGTCTATGTTTCCAAAACCAGCCGCCGTGCACGTTGTGGAGTTTTCAATGGTTTCCATGGATCCGGTGCGCCTTCGGTTTCCCTCCCATCGCCGCCAGCCACGCTCCATCGCGCACCCGTCTTGACTCATGTGCGTGCGGCCCCAATCTCAGTCCCATGCCGCGCGTGTTACCGACCATGCTCGTGTGGCCGCCATCGCTGCTACTTGTCATCGGTGCTCATGCGACTGTCATCGCCGCCTTTCGAACACGAGCGGTCATGGTTTTTGGCAGAACGGGGAGGATGGGATGCTTGTCGTAGTCCACGTCGGCCGGCCGCCGTATCTGCCACACCTTGGGCCCTCTCGGCTATGGGACCGTGCTGCGCTCACTACCAGAATCAGGCTCTTTGTTGAGTGTCCAAAATACTCGGCAAAGGCCCTTATACACTCAGCAAAGCCTTTGCCGAATGTAACACTTGGCAAAGAACACACGACAATGTTTACTCGGCAAAGAGGCCTTTGCCGAGTGTTTTTTATCAGGCACTCAACAAAGACAAACACTCAACAAAGAAAAATACGAAAAAACCTAAAAAATAGCAAAACTTTTTTTTCTTTTTCGGGAAGACACATTCAGCCAGCCACTATCAGCCTCGATCCAACTCACATTTTTCCATGATTTTTCACGCATGTGTGTGCTACGGGAATCAAACCCACAACCTGTCACTCACACAACACTTGCCTTACCACTGCACCAGGATGTTATTTGTATCTAGGTTCCATATTAGTTGCTCATACATTATCTGAGACCGATTTTCAAACGACCTCGGATGGAGAAACTTCCTAAATGAAAAGTGTAGATCTCAAAAGTTATGAAACTTTGTAGTTGACAACATTTTAATTTGAATTCATTTTAGGGCCTCAAAAACCGATTTGAAAAACTTCTTTGTATCTTTGCCGAGTGTCAAAAAAATAGCACTCGGCAAAGATGGTCTTTGCCGAAAGTGTCTTAGTTTTTCAAATCAACTTTTGAGGCCCTAAACAAATTCAAATAAAAGTTGTCAACTACAAAGTTTCATAACTTCTGAGATCTACATTTTTCATTTAGGAAGTCTTTCGATCCAAGGTCGTTTGAAAAATTTGAATTTCAAATTTGGGAAATTAAGATCTAGTTTTGCATGATAAGATGAATTCAAATCAAAAAGTTTTATACTACAAAGGTTCATATCTTTTAGAGACTTACAACGTTTACTTTGGTCATTTATTCATTTGACAAAGTGCTAGTAGCGTTGTTCGTGAATCTTATTAATCTCTCTTCTAGTTCTAGGAAACTATGAGAGGATTTCAGAGAGATGTTAGTTTTGTGAACAATGTTACAAACGCTTTGTCAAATGATGAAATGACCAAAATAAACTTTGTAGAGCTTGAGAAGTTATGAAACTTTGTAGCTGAAAACTTATTTATTTAAAGTCTTTTAGGGCCTCAAAAACTGATTTTAAAAACTTTTTTGCCTAGTGCTTGAAAGAACACTTCGACAAAGATCCTCTTTGCCGAGAGCTATTTTTTGACACTTTGTTAGGCACTCGTCAAAGAGTACTGTCTTTGTCTTTGAGTTTTTTTTTTTTTTGCCGTGTGTTTTTTTTTTGTACTCGGCAAAAGAGGCTCTTTGCTGAGTGTCCAAAAATTACACACTCGGCAAAGAACCAAACACTCGGCCAAGCCTCCGTTTCCGGTAGTGGCTGTCAGCCTCTGTTCTTGCCGCTGAGCCTCGGCACAATCCAGATCATTGCGCTGAGCCTCAGCCGATCCGGGCGGGGCTGCGTGACGTGCTCCAGCGTACTCACGTGACGCAGATCATCTCGTTGGACAGCAGATAGACTCACAGAGAAAGGGAAGACAACGGGGCCAACGATTGGCTGTGTCAACTCGTGGTGAGTTGCGTAAGGTGTATTCTTGAATATACGGCAACACATGTATAGCTGTCGTATAAGAGTGATCCTAATATTAGTTGATAATATACCTTGTATATACATCATGTATCAATCAACATATAAACAGCAAGGCGGTATGATTTTGTTAAAGGCAAACACTTTCCTTCTCTTGGATCACAGGGTAATATATGCCGCAATTGATCAGCTATTTTTGTGTTTGCATATTAATTAATTTCTTCATCTATAGAAACTACTATCATAAACTATGAGGATATTTCTTGTGGTTACGTCTCCGGGGTGGTTTCTAGCATTGCGACTGGCTGGGAACCGGCAGCATCGCGCTATTCAGCAGGGCCAGAGAACTCTGCGCCGGCTGGTTTTCTCTTTCCGTTTATCTGTCTTCCACGACATCATTTTTTTACTTGGCCTGGATTTAGCCGGCTGATTAATAAAGCTTTTAATACTTGCTCTTATTAATGAAAGTATAATTCGAATTTTGCATTGTAGCGATCGAGAAATTAAGGCGGGCACATACTCCCTCGGGATGGTATTAGAAATCGTTTTGGATAAGGTTTGAGTCAAACATCGGGAATATAAATCATCAATAACTTTTAAGTTGTTTAGTTTGTAAATGTAAAAATTATATGAGTAGATTTGTCTTAAAAAACACTTTGATAAAAGTATACATATATCACATCTCCATAAATATTTTTATAATAATAAGAGGTCAAAGTTGTGTTTTGAAGACCGTGTCGCTGTCCTAAACGACTTCTAATACCATCCTGGAGGGAGTACTATTCTGCCTCCAGGCCCGGTTGCTAGCTTGCAATTAATATATTTGCGTTGCATTTCGTGGTCTAGTCAGCCAGATCGCGGTTAAGAAACAGATGGAGAGGGGAAATTGACACACCAGCCACTTGGTTGTAGCGCGTTGGCTGAGTACATACTGTTGACTCAGCATCAAGGGAAACACGTAGTACTGTTGATTGTAGCGCGTTGGCTGAGTATTAGCTGCTTGTTTTCCGTGACTTAATTAATTTCAACTACATCGTCAACATCTAACTAAATAACCACTACTACAGATTCGCTCATCACTGCCGCCGGTATCACTGCCGAAATTTTGTCCACCGGCAGCGATGAACCGTGCCCGGCGAGTGATGAACCGCCCAGCGCGGGACAAACCAGAATCTCCACGGACTCGACCAATACGGCGGTGAAGATTTATATCTCTACCGGTTTGAATCATTCCCCGGCAGTGGTCTTGATGGACACAGATCACTGGCGGGTTTGAATTAGAACCGATAGCGATTCGACGATTGACACAACCGGGTTGATTGGAACCGATAGCGATTTGGGAGGGGAAGCAAAGGAACAGTAAAACAAAAATCAGAAACTGAAGATTAACACGCATCAGATTATCAAACGACTGATCCATTAACAAACGACACAAACCAAATTAAACGTCATAGAAACAAGCGATACAATAAATTAACATAAAAAGAAAGCGGCTGGCCTAATTAAGCCGCCTTCTTGGCCTTCTTCTTGGCCTTCTTGGCCACCCGCCTGGCCTTCTTCCTGGCCTTCTTGGCCGCCATCTCCTCTAGTTTGGCCGCCGGTATCCCCTCAGCGAGGTTATCGGCCAAGTACTCGATCTGGAGGGCGATGATGGACTTCTCCTCCAAGTGGTGATTCACCGTTGGCAGGCCAAGTTGGTCGGCCAGGCTGTTGAGCTTGTTGTGGGCGGCGCTGAGGCGATGCGGGATGGACTTCTCCACCCGGTCGGCAGCCATGTCGATCGTCGGCGGCGCCACCGACCCGGCCGGCTTTCGCGGAAAACGGGTAGAGAGGGGGAGTGTGTTTGGAGAGCGGAGTGTTGGAGAGCGGACCGGAGACGGGGGGTTATGTGCGTATAAATAGGACTCGGCCCGCGGTTTCACGAGGGAACAGTTGAACACAAATGATAGAAAATTAAGATTGACATGCATCATAATAAATAATAAACCGATTCAAGGAAACATTAGTACCCAAATTAATGAAAGATGAAGAGATTGCCATGCAACAGATTAACCAACAACTGAACCATTAGCAAATTAACCACCACAGATCATTGTATCTTACACATCATCCACAGATCGGATAACAGAAATTAACATAAACAAATAAAAGAAGAGAACCTAGGCCGCCTTCTTGGCCTTCTTGGCCTTGGCGCTTGGCCGCCTTCCTGGCCTCGCGTGTGGCCGCCTTCCTGGCCGCCTCCTCCGGTTTGGCGGTATCCCCTCGGCGAGAAGTTGGCCCTCTCCTCGAGGGGCAGGTTCACCTTTGGCGAGCCAACGTCGTCGGCCAGGCCGTTCAGCTTGGTGAGGGCGGCGCGGAGGCGCTCCCATAGCGAACTTCATCTCCTCCCGGGTGGCGGGCATGTCGACGATCGTGGGCGGCGGCGAGTCCGACTTTCCCCGTGTGAGGGGCACGCAGCGAAGTTAGTGTTGGATAACGGGAGGGGGGCGGGGGGACGGGGTATAAATGTGGCGTTTCCAAAACACGGTTCCTCGGACAAACGTAACCGGCGACCGCTGCGCCCAATGGCCGTCTCCTCGGCACTCAACGCCCGACTGTGTTTTCCAAAGCACAAAAGCGGTTAATTATTTTTCCAAACAACAAGTTAAGATTCAAATCAAATTTTAATTTAATCGCTCTTTGAAGCGCAAAACGAAAGCAGATTCAGGGGACAGAGGGAGCAACACACAACAATAATATATATAATTTTTATTTATTAATATATAAAAAAAAAAAAAAAATAGAACATATAATAAAAATGATAAAAACCAAAAAAAAGAGGAAGGCCGCCGGCCTAGTCCTCGTCCTCCTCCTCCTCCTCCTCCGCCGATGTGTCGTCGTCCTTCTTGGCCAAGGCCTTGAGGGCGATCCCGGCCAGCTGCTCCACCTTGGGGGCATAGTGGTTCATCTTTTCTTCCGGGGTGGTTCCACCCTTGGAAGAAGACGATGGCCGTCGCCAAAGCACCTTCGGCATCCTCGAAGGGGGGGACGGAGACGATCGAGGGTGAAATCCCTCTCGATCACCTCCGAATGCGGCTCCGAGCAGCAAGGTCATCGCCGCCGCCGCCTCTAGCCGGGTGGCTAGAAGGTCCATGCGGCGGTCCCACTTAGGAGAGGGCGGGGCGTGGTCGGAGTCGGAGTCGGAGTCGGGGCGGGGTCGGCCACCGGCGCCTCCACCATCGGTTCCTTGCCCTTGTCCTCCGCCTCCATCTCCTCCCCCAGTGCGCTTGTTGGATCCCCGAGCTGAGGCAGCCATGGCAATCGAAGAATGCAAAGAGAATGTGGCTGGGATGAACTGGAATGGATGATCGCCATGATCGGAGGATGTGCTTAAATAGTGAGTCGGTCGCCGCTCCACTTCCCCATGATCGAACGCGGCGTCAAAGCAACAAAGCATGGAATTCACACGATCGCCCGGTTGGAATTCGCACGATCTCTCTTGCCCGGCGTTTCCAGCGCCCGACGGTGTTGCGCTTCGAATTCTCGGGCTGCGTTTCCAATGGCGCGCGGGCGACAAACGATCTCCACCTTCATTGATCACCGTCGGGCCCATACATGAACCGGCAGTAATTAACAAATTGGTGAAACAAATAGTTATATCTGTAAAAAATCGATTTATTGAAATCATTAATTTTATCTCAACGTTAATGCATTGAGATTTCAACTAACCCGTTAAGCACGCCCGCGTACTCCGTATTATAAATTTTCATTTTAGTAGTGCGTATATAGGCTGCCGAGTAGGTCATGGCTTGTGATACGTCACGCATCGCAGCCTTGAGAATCGTGTTGCTCTAGTCATCACTACGGTTCCGCTTAATTAAACCCGGCGGTGTCTCGCTTCCCATGAGAAAAGGTGAGCACCCCTGGCCGCTGCGTCGGCGGGTTATATCAATGTCGATAATAATAACACCGCCGGGTGCACTTTCGGCGCCGGCGGTGATCACATATATCCTTTGCCGGTGTATCACTAAGAACCGGCGGTATTTTACATTGTCAGCGGGCGAGCGATGCATACGGCGGCTGACCCTGCACCAATGCGGGAAGAACCTTGTTGCCTCGTTCTCCGTACCCACGGCCCGCGGTGCTTGGTTTATGCGGTGCCAATTATCCGGCGGTGAACTTCCATATCACTACCGGGGTGCCAATTGAAACCGGCGGTGAATAGTCATTACCACGGCATCGGCCTATAAAACGGCTAGTGCGGCCCTTAGGTTTGCAATTCAGTTCTCTTCGTCCTCTTTCTTGATACTGCGGATTCGCTTTACTTTTGTTCTTCTTCCTCGATCTTCTTTGCTACTCTCCACATACATATCTATGGCCTCTCTATGGGAGAGAAAGCCCTCCACGTCATGAATATCGTTCTTATATATGCATCTTAGGCCACCAAAATGGTTCGCACACAAGAGGTGCTACAAGAGTCTTCTTGAAGATTGAGCGGCGCCCGAAGGTTAGAAACATTTGTGAGATTCACAGAGCCATCGGTTACGTGTGCTCGAGAAATTTGGGATTTGGATTTACATGTCCATATAAGAGACATGGCATTCTCGAGAAGATCATGTTAATCTATGAAAATCTGCTTCAATGAAAATCTCCTTTGGTGATCAAAGCGATTTTCATAAATTAACATGATCTTCTTCTCTTAATGCCTATGCATGCTATCATTGGGACGCAACCCACGGCTTGGCCATTACGGATAATTATACGTAAGGCATCCTTTGCCGTGGATTCAATGTAAATCGAGTTATGCCCTCCTTAAGATCGAGCACAAGAAACCTCACGAGCACCGATGGGACCTCAACGGGCACCGATGGGCTTTCAAATTCCCATCGAATTTCATCGGCAAGAATCACATTACCTTCGGCGTTTTTATTTTAAATGTGTTTGTACACTTTGATGATAACATTGATCTATTCGTGGAAAGGTCTTTGTTATCATATATGTAATTTTTTAAGGTCTTTGTTTTCATATATGTAATCGGATATTGTAGTCGATTTGCTCCTCTATATATATAATCGTGTGTTCCTTTCCAATTAATGGATGTTTGCATTTATATATCATAATACGGACGCAGTTCTTATTTTTTTGACGCCCTTCTTATCTTTCATGGACGAACATAAATATATAAATGCTCTATGTACTAACCGAAAAGTTGGTAAACATCATTCAAACGCTCAACTTCGGTGAAAAAAAGAAAGGTCCAAGTAATCTCACGGCGGTGAAAGATAAGCGTCGGTTTGAAATATATCAACTGCTTAGGGTTTTAAAAGAGCCCGGCGATAAAAAGAGACAACACTACCGGTTTGCAAATACTGAAACCGATAGTGATCAACCTTCTATCGCGTTTATCACATAGAAAAATCTAATAATAAAAATATGGATCGAAAAGACCTAAGATCTTGTGTGGGGGCATAATTTGGGTGTACAAGGTTGTAAAAAAATTCAAGGCATTTCTACATTGTGGGAGTAGACATGCTTCACAAAGGTACATGACCCCTTTCATCGGAAGCATGACCGACAATTACATCCATAAGCTATCTTTGGGTCATCTTCGTTCGGTGTGGTCTCGGCCTCAAACTTTTTCTTAGACGTGCACATGCCACGTGTGAAGGAAGCACGATGTTTGAGATTTTTCGGACAAGGTTTGGTATTTTTTTCAATTAAATTGAATTTCTACGACGACGACAGAAAGTAATTACGAGGTTAAAGCGGGGTTACCCACTAACAGAGCAGTGGTGCCAAAAGTTCCCACATGGTCTCATGTGTCCTAGGAGGCAATTCGGTGTGTAGGTTGGTGCAAAATTCATAAGTTTTCAAGCTTTAATTAACCTCCTTCTTCTATCGCGTTTATCACATAGAAAAATCTAATAATAAAAATATGGATCGAGAAAAGACCTAAGATCTTGTGTGGGGGCATAATTTGGGTGTACAAGGTTGTAAAAAAATTCAAGGCATTTCTACATTGTGGGAGTAGACATGCTTCACAAAGGTACATGACCCCTTTCATCGGAAGCATGACCGACAATTACATCCATAAGCTATCTTTGGGTCATCTTCGTTCGGTGTGGTCTCGGCCTCAAACTTTTTCTTAGGCGTGCACATGCCACGTGTGAAGGAAGCACGATGTTTGAGATTTTTCGGACAAGGTTTGGTATTTTTTCAATTAAATTGAATTTCTACGCGCGGCGACCCCGAGTAATTACGAGGTTGAGCTGGGGGTTACCCACTAATGAGCAGTGATGCCAAAAGTTCCCATATGGTCTCATGTGTCCTAGGAGGCAATTCGGTGTGTAGGTTGGTGCAAAATTCATAAGTTTTCAAGCTTTAATTAACCTCCTTCTATCGCGTTTATCACATAAAAAAAATCTAATAATAAAAATATGGATCGAGAAAGACCTAAGATCTTGTGTGGGAGCATAATTTGGGTGTACAAGATTGTAAAAAAAAAATTCAAGGCATTTCTACATTGTGGGAGTAGACATGCTTCACAAAGGTACATGACCCCTTTCATCGGAAGCATGACCGACAATTACATCCATAAGCTATGCCGGGTCATCTTCGTTCGGTGTGGTCTCGGCCTCAAACTTTTTTTCTTAGGCGTGCACATGCCACGTGTGAAGGAAGCACGATGTTTGAGATTTTTCGGACAAGGTTTGGTATTTTTTTCAATTAAATTGAATTTCTACGCGACGACCCGAGTAATTACAGGTTGAACTGGGGTTACCCACTATGAGAGCCAGAGTGGTGCCAAAAGTTCCCACATGGTCTAATGTGTCCTAGGAGGCAATTCGGTGTGTAGGTTGGTGCAAAATTCATAAGTTTTCAAGCTTTAATTAACCTCCTTCTATCACGTTTATCACATAGAAAAATCTAATAATAAAAATATGGATTAGAAAGACCTAAGATCTTGTGTGGGGGCATAATTTGGGCGTACAAGGTTGTAAAAAAAATTTAAGGCATTTCTACATTGTGGGAGTAGACATGCTTCACAAAGGTACATGACCCCTTTCATCGGAAGCATGACCGCGACAATTACATCCATAAGCTATGCTTTGGGTCATCTTCGTTCGGTGTGGTCTCGGCCTCAAACTTTTTCTTAGGCGTGCACATGCCACGTGTGAAGGAAGCACGATGTTTGAGATTTTTTTCGGACAAGGTTTGGTATTTTTTCAATTAAAATGAATTTCTACGCGACGACCCCTAGTAATTACAGGTGAAGCGGGATTATACATACTTCACAAAAGCATTATAATTAATTGATTATAATTGACACGGTACAATAATCAAAGTGTACAAACACATTAAGAAATAACCACCTCAAAAACACCCTTCTAGCACCTATGCCCGAGGTGGTTACAATGCTACACGTTATGCTACTGATCTAAGTAAGGCGGATGGGACCTCTGTGAAGAACCAATGTCTCTCCGTCTTAGGCAAAGGCCCGACAGAGACGGGGCTCTCATCTCCCGGCGACGAAGCACAAGAATGCACGCTACTTGGCTCCCGCTTTCCGTCTTCCGGCAGTCCATGCAACAATGGCATTGCACGAGCATCACACCCGGCTTACGTAAACAGCGTTGTAGCTTAATCTTCAAAAACACCCTTCTAGTACTTCTTTGTATACCTTTGTCTACCCATGATAAAATGTTTATATGGAGGGCTTTCTTCCAAATAAAGGCTATATATGTGGATAGGAGAATTGGCAAATAACAGAAGAGGTCAGCCGGCGCACGGTTCGCCATACATGGCTCTCTCTGCGTGGGGCTGTTTTATAGGCGGTGGTAGGTGGGAATGAGCGGTGGTAGGTGGCAACAGTGTGATCTTATCACCGTGGGCGGTGGTAGGTGGCAATAGTGTGATCTTATCACCGTGAGCTTTGGTACCGTGTGGCGGTGGCAACGATTAATCGATCCTTTGTCGGGTCGGCCGGCGTTTATACCCGGCGGTGAACCTATAATTTAACACTGCCGGACTCTTTGTTAAACCGGCGGTGATTAACTATAGAAATGGGCACGCGAGGTGAAAATTTCACGAGTCATTTGAACCCCACGCCATTCATTCCAGCCTCGACGATATATAATAGCTGGCGCGGCGAACTGAAATTTTCCCAGGTCATTTCAACCCCGCGCCCCAATCGTTCCCCACCAGCGTCGCCGACGGAGCACAACCACCACACATGCCGCAGTCGTCCGTCGCCCCCTACAGCTCCCCCTCCATTCTCTTCTTCTCCGACGTCCCCAATGCCGCGCCGGCGTCCTGCGCCCTTCCACGGTGAGAACTAATTAGCCATTTAGTTCCTCAAGATTTTTCCTATGAGAATAAGATCTAATTCGCCGTTGTTCTCGCCTCGCCTCGCCCGCTTGTTCTTCATCCACGTCGACGGGGGACCGCCGCTACACCGCACCGCTGTCTGCAGCCTCCCGCCATCCCCGTCTACGCCCGACACCGTACCTGCCGCGAGCTCGAGCTCGATTCCGCCGGAAGAACGCCCCGTCGGCGCCCTCTGCTTCCTTCTAGGACGCCTGCGTCTCGCACCGCCGAGACAAGACAGGAGCGCGCGGACCGCCGCGGAAGCTTGGTGAGTGCGTCGGTCGGTCACGCCTTTGAGTTGTTCGTTGAAATGCCCGTGTTGATAAATCAAACCTACTATTTCTGAATATGGTGAACAAATTAGATTTAAACATTGTGGTCATTTACAGCAGTGATTGAAGACATCGAATTGTGATTGAAATGAGATAGATGTTGAAATTCATGAGTTTCGTGGTGTTCAAAATTTTGCTGTACAACATTTCCGAATGACATAGCATTAACATCCTATTTTGGCTGCATGTATAGGCAAACCATGGCGTGGTATGTAGTGCATGTTGGTCAAGTGCCGGGGATCTATCGAACCTGGAAAGATTGCTCTGCTCAAGTCTCCGGCTACCCCGGTAATTGTTACAAAAAATACAAGACCGAATTTGAAGCTTTCGGGGCCTACTATGGTGAAAACTTTCACTATCAACCAGCCACGGAGATCGATGAAGATTAGGAGAATTGCGACTTGGCCTATGAAAGATGTTTTGATTTCTGTCATGGCTATTGTCATTGTTTTCCTTATTTGGAAGTTGATGTCTTAGGCTCAATTTCGTAGAACATTAGGTGGAGTTAGTTGTATGTAACCTTTGAACCATGTAATGTATCTATGATGCTTTTATGGGTTTAAAAATAGCTGATTTTTAGGAAAAAAATTCATAAATTATAAAAATTTTTAAACAAAAAACGCCGGGTGGCATGGGCCCGACAAGTGAATGACATACAAACCGGTAGTGTAACTACACCAAACACTATCGGTTTGAATTACTAACTTGTCATAGGCAGCGGCGAAACATCAGCATTGTTGGCTGCATTAACCAACCGATAGTCTCCACTCTAATAATTTGTCGGGTTGAGATCAGCCGGCGGTGTTCACGTAAAGTTCAGCGACGGGTTCAAAGTAAGCGCCATTGTTAGCTCTTCGATACAATCGCCGGCTCGGTCTAACCCGATAGTGTTATCTCCACGATTCGTCGGTTCGTTAAAGCCCGGCGGTGCTCCCAATATCAACTCTGTCGGCTGACTTCGAACTGCATTGCTTGGATCAAAAATGTTGCGGGTCGTGGAACACCCGGCGGTGTTCGGTGACGATCGCTGCGGTTCGATATCAAACCGGCAGTCTCTCCTCGCATCACCGCCCGGTGTTTTGACCCGGTAGTGTTTCAAACCCCACATCACTACCGCTATGGTTCTGCCGGTTCAGTTTTTCGGCGGTGAAGGGGGTTGGCCCGGCAGTGATGGACAATTCTGTAGTAGTGAACCCACGAAATTTCCGCTGTTGGAGGGACACTCATCACTTCTAACTAATTGGCCCACGGAAGAAAATGATCAGTCAAGAAATTTCTGCCACGCGCATTTTCGCCGCAATATACCACCTCCAGTCATAAATATATGACCTTTAGGATACGTACGTTGTTTCGTTCAAAAATGAACTAATTTGGTTGCCTCAAACGTCAAATACTTGATTATGAAGGGAGTAGTGTGTTACAATAGCTAACTTGTTTTTCTTGTACTGTCGTCTATATAAATGCACGTCAAGCGCAGGTATAGTAGCCTCAGCTCAGCTCAGCTCAGCTCCCTTGAAGGATCGGCCTCTTTGCAAACAAATAATCTAGCTAGACCCGGCCTCTTAAGCTATCGATCGGCAGCTCTTTGATTCATTCGCGGGAATACTCAAATCAATAGCTGCTGCAGGCGGACGACGTCAGGTAAACTAAAATAGTCCTACATCAATTCCCTTAATTCCCTATGTAAATTGTGCTTGTGTCAATTTGGCTTGATGGATATGCATGCATATGGTTGGTCTGTTTAGGATTGGGAGACGTATTGCTTGTCTTCCTTATTCGTTGTTTTGTTGTAGAAACTACAACCTCTATCTCAGCCTGCTAATGGTTTCCTTTTCATTTACAGCTATAAAGAAAAGCATAGATCTAAAGCTACAGCAAAAAGTGTACTAGAGCATATTATATTATGTGCTCATTGTGTAGATCTACTCACACAATTGGAAATTTTAATTTATGATTTTTCTATGATTTACTATGATTTTTCAAAACTGATTTAGGGGGTAATTTAACCGGTTTCGGAAAGTTCAGGGGGTGATATAGATTGTTTCCTAATGTTAGATTCCGGCTAGATTGGGCCGGAATTGACACCCGATTGCTGATGGTCGGCGATCTTGACGGCGGCGGTGATGGTGTAGACGGTGGTTGGAGCTGTTGGGAGTAGTAGAGAGGAGCAAGAAGGGGAGGAAGGCAGCGAGGTCGGTGTTGATGGTGGAGGACAGCGGGAGAGGGGAGGGGCGGTGGGCGGCGGGGCGGCCGCCCGGTGGCCGGGGCGCGGCGGCTCGGGGGGCGGAGGTGCGCGGCCGCGGTGGCGCGCTAAGCGGTGTGTGAGCCGCCCGGGCGGCGTGGAGGCGACGACCCGGGCGCGGCTTGGGGTGGCGGGCGCGTGGATGAGAGGGAGAGAGAGAGAGAGCCTAGAGCTGGAGAGCGTTGGGAGTTACCCCTTTAATTTATTTCTTCTTAAGATCCAACTGCCTACATGCCCCTTGTATTTATAGTCCGAGGGAGACTTGCATGCTAAGCAATCTCTAGGAGGTTTCCTTATAGATTGGAATACCTCTCTTACAAGCAACCTATTTATTCTCTATTTTATTCCTATCTTTATTCCTTAAATATTTCTTACTTAATTGCGGCTAACCGACGTGGCGCGTTTACGGGCGGACGGTGGCGGCGGCGGCCGGGAGGCAAGCGACGCGCCGGGCTTTGGGCCCTAGGCGGCGGCGGTTTCCCCCTTGTTGGGCCCTATTCCGGTGATCTCTTTTGGTTCATGACATTTCTCCCCCTTTCGACAGCTGCGTCCTCGCTACCGTCGTTTGTAATCGTTGTCGTTGTTGATGTGCCGGGCGAAGATGGAGACGCTGAACTTTGCCGGCCGCAGACCACCCCTCGTAGTACCTTTAATAAGGCGGGACGTAGTGGCGATGTTTGTCGAGGAAGACGATCTCCATTTGCCGGCGCCCAAGTTGTTGCTCCTGGTTGGAGCTTGATGGTTCCAAATGGCGAAGGCAGGTTGTCGCCAATTTGTGTTGCCATTTGAAGAAGGATGGGAGCCTCCGAGGTAGTGACGGCCGCCGAGGTAGAAGGTTGATGTGGGTGGTATGTACCTCTTGTCATCGTCGGTGAAGCTCACAAGTCGGGGCTCCGTGAAGATGGAAGTGTCGAAGTCTTGGGCGTGGTGGATCGCCGTTTTCTCTGCGTAGGGTGCCTCGGTGTATTGCAGCCCACGGCTGTTGGCGTAGTCGCATCTTGGACGTAGATGTCGTTGAGGAACATGGGAGCCAAGCGATATGGCTCGAATCGCCCCTGGCCGCCAAAGTCGCCAGAGTCGACGCCGCGATGGTTTTTGGTGTCGCCGTTGGAGGACGTCCCAAAACCGAGTGGGGCACCATGATATGTTGTCTCCGTTCTCCCGCGGGCGCCTTGGTGATGCAGAGGAGCCAAAGCAAGAGGAGTGCCGTTGTCGTCGGTTTGGCGTACCGTGTACGATGTTACGCTTGCGCGTGGTGCGATGATGTCGCCTTTCTTTGGAGCTGCAGCTTGGTTGATGGTGTTCTCCACCATTGTCGATGTCGGCCAAATGTCCAAAGAGGTGTAGTAGATCATCGAAGGTCGGGGCGAGTGAACGACCGTCTCCTTGGTGGCGCCTGGGGGGGCATCGGTGTTCTCATCGGCCGTGGCGCCCATGTGTGGAATGTCGTGGTTGCCAATGTCGAGGTTGGCCGCGAGGATGTCGTCGTGGTTGATGCCCTTGTAGTTGTTGTTGATGGTAGGCATGGTGAAGACGTAGTCGACATCAGGGGGAACGTCATTGGCGTTGGCATCCTTGAGGACGTCGTTGCCGTTCATGGCGCCCATGGTAGCGTCCTTGTCGTTGTTGACGTCGTCGATGCCGCAAGCATTGTGGCTAGTGACGTTAATGGCGATGTCGGGGATGTCATTGATGCTCATGGGGGTGTCGTTGTTCTCATCGATGACGCCAGGGTCGAAGACGTCTTGGTTGACGACGTCGAGCGACATCGTTGGAGCATGGGTGATAGGGGTAGAAGCTCCTTGTTGAATGGGATGGACTTGCTTAGTAACTGTGGGCGTGTGATGTCCTGGTCGGGAAGTTGTTGGCGTTGTTGTTCATGTCGCCGTTGTTGTCCGTGATGTCGTGGACGTCGGGGTTGAGATTGGTGACGCGTCGGTGCCGGCGTCGAGCGACGTCGTTGAGTCATCCTTGTTGGCACTCCAAATGTTCCCAATGTCAAGGATGATGTTGGTAGTGACCGGGAACTTATCTCGTGACATTGTAGTAGCCGTGAGACGTTGGCCTAGTTGGGTAGGCTTTTCGCCGAGCACCGGTGGACGTCGGTGGTAGCCTCCGGTTGATTTGATCCGGGAGCAACGGCGGGCGCCGGGGGTAGGCGTGTTTCGTTGTTTGTAGCGCCGATGATCATGGAGGGGGGCGACGTAGGCGGCGCCGGTAGGGGAACGCCGTCACCGCCGGGCGGCGCCCATGGCGAGGGACGCCGTCGGTGATGGCCGAGGTGACGTCGAGGGCGCTGCACGTCGCCGCAAGGCCGTGCTGCGGTGTTCTTCTTTGTCTTAGCCACCGGTCGTCGTGGATGTTGATGGGAGCGCCGCCAAAAAGATCCAACTTCGAGAGTGTCGCCGTTATGCGTCGTCGGGCAGGTGTTCATCCAACTTCCGGGAGGGCGGTGAAGGTGGCCTCGAATTTCCTCCGTGTGAGCACGAAACTCCCACATCTTCATCCGGAGCTCGGCGATTATGTGGCTATCCATCGGATCTTGGCGTTGGTGGTGGTCGGAAGCCGTCGGTGGGGGGAATCGCCCCGGTCTCCGGATACCGGTGTCGCCGATTCGGCTAGATTGGGCCGGAATTGACACCGATTGCTAATGGTTGGCGATCTTGACGGCGGCGGCGGTGATGGTGTAGACGGTGGTTGGAGCTGTTAGGAGTAGTAGAGAGGAGGAAGAAGGGGAGGAAGGTAGCGAGGTCGGTGTTGATGGTGGAGGACAGCGAGAGGGGAGGGGCGGCGGCGGCGGGCGGGCGGGGCGCTGCCGGCCGTGGCCGGCGGCAGCGGCGGCTCGAGCGGGGGCGCGCGCGGGGTGGCGGCGCTTAGCGGCGTGAGCCGCCCGGGCGGCGTGGAGGCGACGACCAGCGGCGGTGGCTTGGGGTGGCGGCGCGTGGATGAGAGGGAGAGAGAGAGAGCCTAGAGCCGAGAGTGTTGGGAGTTACCCCTTTAATTTTTTTCTTCTTAAGATCCAACGGCTACATGCCCCTTGTATTTATAGTCCGAGGGAGACTTGCATGCTAAGCAATCTCTAGGAGGTCTCCTTATAGATTGGAATACCTCTCTTACAAGCAACCTATTTATTCCCTATTTTATTCCTATCTTTATTCCTTAAATATTCCTTACTTAATTGCGAAGCAACCGACGCGGGCGCGCGTTTACGGCGGACGGTGGCGGCGGCCGCCGGGAGGCGCAAGCCACGACGCGCCGGGCTTTGGGCCCTAGGCGGCGGCGGTTTCCCCCTTGTTGGGCCCTATTCCGATCTCTTTTTTGGTTCATGACACCTAAGTGGGGGTATGTAGTCCACCTCCCATAGGTGGGGGTGTGATAGACTTTTTCCCGAAACAAAAGTTACATAAACTCTTGTCTCTTTATGTGATATCGCAAAAATCCATATTTTAATGTTCAGCTTTTGATATCGTGTAATGCTTTTGATCTCATGTAATTTGAAATTCCAAGGTATATTGTATCGCTTATTCAATTTTTATTTTTATTTTATGAAAAGAATATTCTAGGTCCTAGGCTACCCTCTTGGTTCTTACATTGGCATAAATTGTTTGAGCATGCCCGATGGCAGTCAAGATGTTGATATTATTAATATTATTTTATTACACAAATGATCATTGGAATTAAATTAGTCATATTCATATATGATATACAGATTGTTCAAATTTATTTTTGATACAGTGACTTGCAAAATTATTATTATGAGCATTTTTTGTGAAAGATATTTGAGTATAAGTTCATGTGGATTGTTAGTGTCATTACTATATGATTTGCTAGGGTATTTTTCAAGCCTTACAAGATTATATAATTAATATTTATCATAATGTATATATGCTTCCTTGGTCTACATTGTTGAGCATAACTTTGTTCATAGTTTCAACTTTTTTTTTTTGAAACGTTGTCCATAGTTTCAACTTAATATTGGCAGAAGTGTGTATTTGAAATAGCTTTGTGCATATATTGAACTTACGGATGTCGAATTAATTTTTATAATAGTACATATTAGCATTTACATGTAGATTTAATAGATTTTTTATTGTAACATTTACCTTTGTGCATATACTACACGGATGTTGAACTATTTTTCATAATAGCAATATTAGCATGTACATGTAGATTTAACTGATGTTTTTATCCTCCCGGTCGTCGTTCTTGCCTTCTTGATCATGGCTACCTGAAATACTAGTAATCAAAATTTGAGAAGAGTCGTCGTGTTTTCCCTTAAGACAATAGATAATTTGTACGAGAAGGGAGAGGGGAAGGAGACGATGGAGAGTGAGGATACAAAAAAGACCCATCAAGAGAAGACTAACCCTGGCACCTTTGAGGAGTTCACATAAAACGTGGACCATAGTAGTGCAAGTGCAAGTGGAAGTGCTACTGCAACTGGAAGGGGTTCACGAGAGGACAACACGGAGACAACGTATGTGATTCATTTCTGCTGTTCGTTACTATTTCACTAGCAAAATTCAGCGATGCCACCTATATTAACTTGCTTTTACACTGTTCTTGTGAAGTGCAAGTGGTACAGGGACCGGGAACGTAGGGCCGGGCCAGCAAAATCGGAGCCCCTGTTCTATACTCTAAAATACGCCGAGTTTAGAAAGCGAACTGTGAAATATATACATATACACACATGCTAAAATATATTGTGTGTGTGTGTGTGTATATATGGAAAATATTTTGTATTCCTTGGAAGTAGTTACTCCCATGTGTATATCTCAAGATTTCTGTTATATATGACCGAACGAAGTGCAAGTGGATGAAGTATATAATCATACTAGACCATATATGGTGGTATGTATGTTAAGTATGCATGCATACGTAGAGTATGTGGATATACTTTTTTTATATACAGCAGTAGTGATATTTTATGTAATATATTAAAAAATATAGGTTCCTTTGATTTTTTTTTTTTGTAGAAAGATCTAGAGTATCTTATGAGTATCTAAACATACTCAAACCGATAAATAAGTATGAGCACATACACAATGTGGTTTTTTGAATATGGGAGTAACCATATAGCAATGATAATTGTGATAGTACCTACAGCTAGCGAGGCTATAGCCTACGATGCATATCCAGCACTGCAGGTCTATACGAACTAACTTCAGATTCTCTAGCCTCGCTGTCTAGTTGACATGGTCACTTACCAAGTTTAGCGGGCCTCTATGGATTCAGTGCGACAGAGACGTGCATAGAGGTAGATGAACTGCAGAACAGAAAGCAATGCACTTGGGATGAACTGCAGAACAGAACGCAATGCGCACTTTAGTTTCAAATGTCATTTAGGCCTATATGTTGGTGTTTGATTTATTATTTGGACCTCTATATTAGCATCTAATATTCTACCATGATGGCAAGTTATATGTGTTAGAACAAATAATACTTAGAGGATCACCAGGTGTAGATCAGAGGGACTAATACGTTCTTATAATGATAAACACTGAGGTAATAACTTGAACAAATGCTCCTATTACAAGATCTAGAAGAACAGAGAATTAGAGATGGGTTGGCACAGACCATTGCTATTGGTTGTTTCCGCCATGGAGTCTCCGACGACGTCCTGCTGGGCGTGGAGGCGGTGGAGGGAGGACTTCCCGTCACTGACTGCGCCCCTCTAAAGATCGGATTAGGGATAGGATGACGGTGGGAAAGTGATGGCGGTGAATCACCACACTAGAGCCGCTGGTCCCCACCCTCCTATATATGCGCAAGGCGTGACGGACAGGGCCCTCCAACCCTAAGTTGGGTTGGGCTCCCCGATCAGGGGAGTTGACCAAGTTCGGTGTGGGCCGTTGGGCCCAACACCGGGAGGAGATCAATACTAACATTCTCCCCCTTGATCTCTTCTAACAACTTACATCAATCTTATCTTGGTCTTAATTCAAATATTTAACTTAAATGCTTAGTGCTTAGTTCTGTCTCATTATAAAGAAATGCGTAGAGCGCGTTTCATCGTCACAGAAAATTTTCCGTTGGACTTGACGGCTACAGTACATCTCTCTAAGTTGAAACAGAGTCCTTACTTCTAACTGGGCCCTAAGTGTCCAGAAATCATAGGCTTTCCCTTAAACCCATGTCGACTGTGCATTTTCTAAATACACTGGGTGGTAAGCCATTGTAAGCGGATCCGCAAGAACTTACTTAATACTTATATGCTTAATAATCTAATAATGATTCTGGACTTTCCCCTTTACAACATATAACTTAGTGTCAATGTGTTTGGCAGCACACTTGACCTGTTGTCTTAGGAGTAATAAATTTCTTATATGGTTATTGCTGTTGTCAACCATTATCAATTCCGGGTACAGGTTACCTTAATCATTTACTTTTTGTTCCTCGGCCTCATGACATGCTATATCATAACTTTGCATCTCTAATGATACTGAAAACTGTTTCATTGGAGCTTTTCCACAATAAAACCCCAACTATAAGTATTTGCAACAATTGTGGAGTTGTTGCAAAACTTAAATTAAGACTATGTACCCACATCTATTTGTGAGTATTTATTCTTTCTTTTGCTAATCATGAGACCGATACTTATAATTCCATTCCAGTGATCTATAGCTGGAGTGGTCTTTGCCAAAACAACCGGATGGGTGAAAGTCGGGGCAATCTTATGCATTTATTAAGCTTCCAACAGCTGAAGCATATGGTACCATCTTTTATATGATCAGTTTCTTCTGATTCTAATCACACTAAAATCTTTTTCTTCTTGATTGTGATCACACTAAAATTTCTAAGATATTGCCCTTGACCATGAAGAACAGGCGTAGGTTTTCTCGCATGCATAACTTATTACTTTGGAATCTTTTCTAAGTATGCATTTGCGATAGTTCTAATACCCCTTCTTTATCTTAGTGAGTTCTAATTGTTTAAAGAAGTGACATTTCATCAAGATCATTCTAATTTAATTCTAGGGAATAATTTCTGATTCTATAACTCTGTATTAATGCAACTGTCATCTTATTCTCCTTAACTGAAACTTTCTTATTATATCTCATTAAACCTTAGATACCACCGCCCCGGTGTCTTACATCAACCCATAAATATATTTCTTCTTATGTTATCCTATGTGTTATATTCTTATGCAACCATCTCATACTAATCGCACTGAGGAATATTTTCTATATATCCATCTAAGGTAATTCTGAATTGTAATGCGCCACTGATACTTATTGTAGCATACTCATCCTCTTCGCATAAATCCTTTCATTATAAGCCGTACTCTTTACACATTTCCCTTTGGAGTCACTTTTCACCTTGTAGACCCATATGTAGCCTACTTTGTTTTGGCTCCATTAGGAATATCCTCTTCTTATATCTTAAGTATTCCCTTTAGAGTCATATCTTATCTTGTAGACCCATAACGGCCTACTGGTTTGACTCTATTGGGAGTTTCATCTTATTCTTACATAACAACTAAACACTTCAAAGGGTGGGTATTTTCTGATGGCCTTATTCAAACGAGGTGGAATCATCTTCTATTTGAAATTCTTTTGGTCTGATAAACCTCATAATCATCTGATATAACTAACCTTCATTATTTGGCGCCTTATGGGGCTATTGCTATTCTTCCTCTTGCTCGACATAAGGCTCTAAGAATCCTAAAGGACAAGTTCCAAAATTCTCATTATTTATCGGCAAGGGAGAACTAACAACAGGCGTTGGCACTTCAATGTTTGACATTATTGATGCAACAAGAGCAAGTAGCATAAAGTACGGTTCTTAAACATCTGAGTGGGCACATGTACCCGTTTTTCTTTAAAACTTATTTCTTGTATTACCTTGCTCCCCCTGATTGCTCTCACTTGAGGAATTAGGTCTTTAAACCATGCTCCCCCAGGTTACTCCATCTTATAAAAGATAGTGTATTCTTAAATTTCTTATTTTGGGTTTAATATGCTAAAATCATATAGTACCTCAAGCACTCGATTAAACTCATTAATCTACTAAACTCATACGAGTGTCTTGAGCACCGCTTAAACTTAATATTTAGGGGTATCTGTCTTATTTATGATCATTGTGCACCCAGAACGATCACATTTATCTTTATAGATCACTAATCATTCTTACCTTTCTTGTAATGTAAGCATTGCCTTATTTAAAATCTCATATACTTATCAAAAAAAACTCATATACTTATCTAAAATATCATATTATCTAAAGTATAAGGGAGTATTTTTCTTAATTGTCTTACCTTTCTCCCCCTCGAAGTGTGGTATAAACATTTCTACCACAATTCGAAACCATTCTAAACTTTATTGCTTAACTCTTATGGGAGTACTATTTTCTTATTTTACTTAAACAACTAAGCTTATTGTTAAATAGCTAAGACACACTATAAGTGAAGTACAAGGATAGCATAAGAGCTATTCCAAACTTCTCTTCCAATGTGGGATATACTCAAAGCACATGAATCATCCCTTGTAGGATATTATAACTTAAGTGATATACCAACTTTACCCCACCATGCGGGTTATGCTGGTATTGACTAAAACTCTTTCGCCAAGCGAGACAGGTTCCCTTGAAGGGACTTAAATGCCAAGATCGGCTCTTATTGTCATATTCAGAAATAAATATGAATATTCTATAATAATACACATGCTTAGTCCGACGTTGGTCAGAATAAACATGCATATAACTTATTATAACTCTTATTATAATGACTGAACTAAAATAAACTCTGCTGATAGTGAGTACATTACATAGTGCGTAACCTGAACTTTTATTGCTCTATCTTATTGGATTAATATCCATGAAGTCAAAACTTTAAGTTCTAAACTATAACACCGTTGGGCGAAATAGAATAGAACATTATTCTTCTACATCAATTCTATATCACCGTTAAGCGAGAAATAGAATTAATGCATAAATCTAATGCATGAATCTCATGAATAACAACTACAATATCATTATACAACTTTGGTCTAAAAAGAATACTAATGTGACTAATACAACATTCTTTTCACTAATTCTATATCACCGTTGGGTAGAAATAGAATTAGTGTCTTCCTAAATTCATAATATTGCTATTACAACATCATAATACAACTTTGGTAACATACACAACTATTCTTAGGTACTCAACATCACTACAGTGAAACTTTATCTTTATCTTAATCTTTCTCTCTGACGAAAAAATTGGTCGAGTTTGACACAAAAAGGTTTATCGAGAGATTCAAACTGAAACTATAAATTATAATATTATTATCATCAACGTTGGTCAGAAGATAACAATACCATAATATAACTTAAATCAAAAACTTTCTACTCCTCTATTTAAATTTTCTCATTGGTTCCAATTTAAATAGAGGACTAAGATCTTAATTCACGCCTAAATCTGAATCTTGCTTTCCTCTTACGCTCTCTGAAAGATCTTACACATTAGTGCACTTTTGCCGGAGATTTGCACTTAGCTAAAATCATCAAATAATGTTTCGAAATTCTTTGTAGCGGAAACATATACTAAAATCTGAAATTTCGTGACCACAAGCGTCTCATAATACTTATTTCTCTCTCTAAACAAATTATCCCGTTGGTTCAAATTTGAATAGAGATTGAACTTATACTCAAAAGCATCAAAGATAATAGCTTATGGAAAAAAAAAATCAATTCAAATAAACATAATCTTAATCTTACGAATAAACAAAATTGCTCTTTTAAATTAAATTCTCCCGTTGGTTGAATTTAATTAAAAGAGACAACTTAAATTAACTTAGCGGAAAACATGTACTAAAATTAAAATTTCTTTGTCCGTAAAACATGCTAAAATACTAAATTTCTCTCTAAAACAAATTATCTCGTTGGTTCAAATTTGAATAGAGAGATAAATATACTCAAGATATAAATTTACGGTTTACGGATAAAGAAAAAACTTAAAGCGATGCTTAATTTCTATTCGCCCAATGGCCTTTTCGAAGCTGCCCATACAGCCCAGCGTAGCTAAATGAGTGTACTTCTGAAATTCTTAGCAGTGAAAACTAATGAATAATCTTATAATAATTCTTAGAATATTAGTTACTAATTGCTTTTGAAATTAAACTCTCCCGTTGGTTCGAATTTAATTAAAAAGAGACAATAAATAACTGAGCAAAAAAAAAAAACATGTACTAAAATTAAAAAATTACTTTGTCCGAAACATGCTAAAATACTAAATTTCTCTCTAAGACAAATTATCTTGTTGGTTCAAAAATGAAATAGAGAGAAAAAATACACTAAAACATGAATATAAAATTTCTAGACAAAGCAAACTAAACTGATGCTTATTTTCCAATTAGGCCAACGACGCGGCCAAGTTAGGAAAACCGCTGGACGAGCCCGGCAAAGCGGCCCAGTCCGGCCTGCTGAGCCTTTTTTTTTTTTTTTTTTGTATCACTGATTTCAGAAATATGGAAAATCAATTCCATTGCTAAATGGGCGGCGAAAAACGATTTAGCCCAGCGGCTAATGCGCCCAGCGGCCTGCTCAAAAGTCCGGCGTGCCCAACCCGCCTGGGCGAAAAACGCTGCAAGCCCATGTGGCCGGGCGCGATCTGAACCGTTGACTGAGATCCGATGGCCAGGAGCTAATTTCGAGGTATAAAATATCCCAACCGCCGGTTCTCATACCCTAACCTTAATTCATTTTCTTCCTCACTCACAGCCACCGCCAGCACTAGTGGAAAGGGCACGCCGGTGCGCCGGGCGACCGATCAGGCCACCAGCTACGGTGAGGAGGGACGGCCGGCTCGACGGCTGCCTCTCCCCCGGCCTCTCATTTCTTACTCCCATCGTGCCACACAATGGAACAACGACGGGCGGCCACGCTTTGGTGGTCCAATGGGAGTTTCGGCGAGCCATGGCGCTGTCGCGGATCCCTCGCCGGTGCGCAGCGTGCAGCGGGCGATGCGTAGGCGGTGCCCGTCGAGGCTTTCCTCGTTGGCGCCCTAAAAGGACCCGGGATGATGCCCAGCGACATTTTATTTCGGCGCCTCTGAACTGAGTTTGCGGTTAGAGTTCTGAATCTGAGCGTTTCATTCTTCCCGATTCGAAATCGGTTGACTTTATGATTCCCGATCTGAAAATTCTTTCTAATTTCTAATTCCCGATCTGGATCTACACACTAGACCAAGCTCGTAATACCATTGTTAGAACAAATAATACTTAGAGGATCACCAGGTGTAGATCAGAGGGACTAATACGTTCTTATAATGATAAACACTGAGGTAATAACTTGAACAAATGCTCCTATTACAAGATCTAGAAGAACAGAGAATTAGAGATGGGTTGGCACAGACCATTGCTATTGGTTGTTTCCGCCATGGAGTCTCCGACGACGTCCTCTGTGGCAGTGGAGGCGGTGGAGGGAGGACTTCCCGTCACTGACTGCGCCCCTCTAAAGATCGGATTAGGGATAGGATGACGGTGGGAAAGTGACGGCGGTGAATCACCACACTAGAGCCGCTGGTCCCCACCCTCCTATATATATGCGCAGCGTGACAGGGGCCCTCCAACCCTAAGTTGGGTTGGGCTCCCCCGATCAGGGAGTTGACCAAGTTCCGGTGTGGGCCGTTGGGCCCAACACCGGGAGGAGATCAATACTAACAATATGGATCTGGTTTGTTGCCATTAATTCAATATGTGTGAAGTTAATTTATGGTGTGATGTTGAATTCTGTTTATATGGATTGCCAGCTGAAATGATGTCGATTTTTTCTAAAATATACAAACCATCAAAAGTCGCCTCATAATTACAACAAACATATATACAGAGAAGACTGACCATTGCATAGGTGACAAGTTGATAGAAAGCATGTACTGTAGTAGTGGTATGCAATGCATGGAGAATAGGGGGGAGGTTATGATGGAAATTCAAAATACAAAGACCCATCCAAAGTTGTCCGAAAGCATGACCAGTGAGAGCATGTCCATAGGCATGAGA